>JAHDVE020002024.1:0-81153 GCA_022606495.2 Halesus radiatus
TTAGAGGTGCATAAATGAGGAGATATTTTTTTCTACCCAGTGAGCGGGCTGCCTGTTGCTACTGCAGGACTTTTATTTATTTTTATTTCAAAGTACATGTTGGAAACCATGTTTTATGTGCAAGGGGCACTTGCTGATAGTAATCTTATATTTAAGCCCGCTCGCTAAGGTAATGGAGGGTATACGATAGAATTTGGGAGACGAAGGAGGGTCGGTGCTGGGGGTCCAGCGGCCGAGGTTAGAGATAGAGGAATTCAAGTTCGATTCTAATTTGGAGTAAAATGTTTTGGCTAAATCTATTATACGAGGTTTGTTCAAAAGAAAAGGTGAATTTTGAATTTTCGCGGGCTGTGTACATTCGATTATCGAATTTTTTTTTTGTTATGTTGGTACACATATGTTTATCATATGTTAGCATTATCAGCCATTTTGGATTAGTGGTTTGTTTTTGACAACTGGAAAGGTTAGTCACGTTTTTGTGTGTTCTTCGATTTTTTACTTTTGAAAAAATGGATCAAAGAATATGTATTAAATTTTGCGTTAAAAATGGAATAAAGTGCTCCAACGCACTTAAAATGTTGACTGTGGCATTTGACGAGTCTACTTTACCTAAAAATGTGTTTACAAGCGTTTTACAGAAGGCCGAGAAGATGTTAATGACGATGAGCGTCCTGGAGTTGCAATCACGTCAACAAACGAAGAAAACATCGAAATAGTGAAGAAAATGGTTTTGGAAAATCATCGAATCACTAGTAGGGAAGTTGCAGAGGATGTTGGCATATCAATCGGCTCATGCCATGCAATTTTCTCGGATGTTTTGGGCATGAAACGTGTGGCAGCAAAGTTTGTTCCGAAATTGAAATATTTTGAGCAAAAACAACGTCGCATTAGTATCGGTCAGGAGTTGTTGAATGACGTCAACGACGATTCAGATTTGCTCAAAAGGGTCATTACTGGTGATGAAATGTGGGTATATGGTTATGACGTCGAAACCAAGGCCCAATCATCCCAATGGAAGCGGCCAGAAGAGCCAAGACCGAAAAAAGCACGCCAAGTTCGATCAAATGTTAAGGTTTTGCTCACTGTTTTCTTCGATTACAATGGCGTGGTGCATCATGAGTTCTTGCCAACAGGTCGTACGGTTAATAAGGAATACTACAATGAAGTTATGCAACATTTGCGTGAAGCAATACGGCTCAAACGATCGGAATTGTGGAAAAACAAATCATGGATTTTGCATCACGATAATGCACCAGCTCAAACACCGTATTCACCAGATTTGGCTCCCTGCGACCTTTTCCTATTCCCGAAACTGAAGAGACCAATGAAAGGAAAGCGTTTTGCCACAATTGATGAGATAAAGTCAGAATCGAAGTACGAGCTGATGGCCATACCGAAAAGCGCATTCCAGAAGTGCTTCGAGGATTGGAAAAAGCGCTGGCATAAGTGCATTATATCTCAGGGGGATTACTTTGAAGGGGAGAAAATGGATATTGATGAATAAATAAATACTTTTCGAAAAAATTCGAAATTCACCTTTTCTTTTGAACAAACCTTATGTTATAGTATAGGAATTTTCGAGCGCGTGTTAATTATGCTTTTCCTGACGAACCAGAGACTTTTGGCGAATCGGAGCAAGCATTCTGGAATGATTCTAGCCTTTTTGTATTTGAAGTAGCCCATATGGGTTGAATCAGCCTAAATAGTGAATTTATTGAATTGTTATTTTTTGTATTCCTACAAAACCTATAAACTAGTGGTGGGCGAAGCAGCTCGGTTTAGTGAGCCGGATCACTAAATCAGCTCTTTGTAGTGTACCGGTTCGGTGACCCGGCTCGATTGAACGACGGTTCGAGTCCCCCCGCACCATGCCCTCTACCTCGCTCCCTCGGCCCTCCTAAAGACGTCGTTAAGACGCTCTTACACAATACTTTTTTCGTCCAGTTTTCATGTGGATTGTCTTTACAGAGAGCCGATGTAGTGATCCGGCTCACGAAACCGAGCCGCTCCGCCCACCACTACTATAAACGTAGCCTCATAATTGGATGTAGTCATGCAAAAAGCGTCCAACCCAAAAAAGATAATGCTGAGAAAAGGGGGGTTAGAAATTTTGCAAATACAAAGGCATATTACGGCATTATACATATTTCAATAAATACCAACTCTTCTTATGCCACCAATCTTCTAATAAATGTAACATCAATACAAAAGGAAGATAAAATAGCAACTGTTAAACTATCATCTCTATACTTAAATTTTCTAATAAAACTGAGTTCATCTGAAGCAACCTGCCGGGTAAGTATGTTTTTCTGTATCTGTTTGTACATAATTAGATAAAGAATAGGAAGTAATATTTATACAGCGCCCTTGAGGTGATTTTACACAAAAATGGCTCTATACAATTCATCCAATTATTATTATTATTATTTGTGGAGTGAAAGCAAAATTAACAAAAATCTAAATATTTGATTGTGTTCTATGTTTATCATTTGTCTATACTTGACATTATTACTTTTTAGCATTCAGTATGTCCTGATGAGGAAACCTTTCGCTTTCGAAACATGTTGATATGTACATATTAAAAAAGTGGTGATTACAAATTCATTTATTAATAATGACACCACAAAGTGAATACCAATATTTTGAAGAAATTATAACAAAAATCTATTGCATTTGAAGCTTGGATGTTTTTAGCATATAAAAATCTTGTGTTTATCTACAGGAAAATACGAAAAAGTCGATTTGGACAATTGGAGGCTTTCTGCATAACTCCATCTAATTAGGCTTACCATACATCCCAGTTTCACGCATGGTCCTGACCGGTTTGGTATTTTGTCCCTGTTGTTATTCCGCATATCAATGATTGTCAATTGTTATGACTGACTGTATTGGCGTATACCGTCACTGTTCTAACTTAACCTCGTATCTACAAAATATGTTATCTTAGGAAAGTAAAGAAACTGTCTGTTTTCCTTATTTTAAATGATTTTAATTAAATTCATACTTAAATTCATACTTCATATTTTAATTAAATAAAAAAGTTGCTTTATAGTCATTTAAAAAAATGAAAAACAGACAGTTTCTTTCATTTCCTTTTTTGTCGAGACTGAATAAGAACAGCGACGATATGCGATGAGACGTTCGGGAACGGGTGCAGTGCGCGAGCAGCACAGCAGTCATCTCCCACCCAGAGAGAACATAACGATGAGAACATTATAAAGCGCATTCAGAAAACGGGAATGGTTTCTCTTCTGGAGCTCGTGGGAATGTGATTTTTTGAGAACATTACGTGCATTCGGAACGTAGGAATGATTTCTCTCCAGAAGCTCGCAAGAATGTAATTCTGAGAATTTTCGAGAACATTGGTAATTGCATTCCGAATAAAGGAATGGTTTTTTTCCCGAGCTCCCAAAAATTAGACTCTTTCAAGGTAATTTTTGAAACTCTGAATGTGGTTTGTTAAAAGTAATTTATCACTGCATTAAGAACATTGAAATGGTTTCTCTCCCGACAGAGCACATTTTCATAGCAAAATAATTTCTAGTAAATACATATAAAGGAATATTTACGCAAACTCAGCCTAACATTAATTATTCTTTGGATTGTATCACTATTATTGCTAAGGAGCAATATTAGTTATAGATTTAATTTACACTTTGCAAATAATACTGAATCCTTAAAATTCCATAACTTCATCACGCTTCAAACACAACATTTAATATTTGATCAAATCTGATTGTTTAAAATAATGAATAATGGCCTGGATTGGCCAGAGCTCTTCAACTTTATAAAAATCCACATACTATCAAGACCAACCAGACAAACCCATTTTTTTTCATTTGTCCGCATGCAGGACCAACCTTTGGATAAATTCTCCAATTCCCCGTATTTGTGCACAATATAACTCACAATTTAACAGCATCGACATTCTTCACAATACCTTTTCAAAATATCGAACTGAAGTAATGCATACAACCACAAATTGACGCACAAGTATAAAATCTATCGAGAGCATCTTCTTCGTTCCTATTTTCTTTTTTTTTTCTCTTATTTGCTTCATAAATAAAACACCTGTATATAACCAATGTTAGCACAAGAAACTTTGTTGGCTTACCTTTTGTTAAACTTCCTTTGTATATATATTTGTATTAAAAGCTAGCTGTTTCTTAAAAATAAATAAATAAAAATAGTACCTTATTCCCGCATGAAGCTGCTGAGTGGTATCGGCTTCCTGAGTGCGACTCCAACGTACGATGGACCCGTTAAACGCTGGCCACAAGCAGCGAACCGCCATGGGCACGTCGGGGGCCAGCTCGCTTCTGCGGGATATCCCAAAGGTCATGGAATCATGGCTTCCTGCAAACAATACATTAATATACTAAACAATCATTTTAAGCCGTTCTCATTCTTTTGGTCCCCTTTCCTATCTCAGGTTATCATCTGAAGAGGGCAGCCCGGAACAACTCAGCGGAACCGCAATTGTACCAGTCATGTGAACTTGGAAGAAATGAGGTACAGCATCTTCCCCCGGATTATTGGTCGGGTAATTTGTATTTGTCGCTTTCACAAAGATATTGAAGTCTTCCTCCATTCACAATTTCATAATATATGACTACTCAACTTTCTAAGTTGGTTAGCCTCTCTGTCCAGGGTATTTAAGGATGCGCCATAGAGTAACTAATACATAGAGATGCCCTAACACTCAAGGGGGAGAAACCAAAATAAGGGTGATGAGGAGCAAACTAGGAGTGCTGCTAATTCAACTAAAGCAAATAAGTCAAAAGGTTTCACTTGTTTACAAAAACTGAATATTTTGTTGAGTATTTAGTTAGACTCTTTTATAGATGTTTTATAATTTCGCAGTCAAAATCGTGAGAAACAAACGTAGACGGCAATGAACTAGACTGGTGCCAAAATGGGTGTCATGTGACTTTTGCCTCCAGCCGTCGAAATAGCACGTTAAGGCAAGTCTATTCAATCTGACATCAGTAGGATGGGTCAATAAACTGTTCACATTTAAAAAGCTTCTATTCTCCATACCAATATGCCTGGCTGCTCTTCAAAACAAAAAGCCTTGTGGAAATTTAAGATACAATAAGATTTTATAAACGGATAAAATCTATATTTATTTACACCCTTTAGAGCTTTTACACATTAGAAAAAAATACATTTCCGTACTACAAAAATTAATATTATTTAAAAATAATAATGATTTATTCCAGAAGGCATGGCATGCAGGGGTAGTCAATGACATTACAAACCATACAAAACCGCAAAAGCCGTACAAAAACTTGAAACTTTACCAAGCTTTAAATGAATTAAAATGCGTGAGTTTGCTTCTCGGTGACTGAAATAGTTGTTCCTCACTGTAATTAAACTAATAAAAAATGTTTTCCATTAATTTTGTGTGCATCAAGACATACGTGCTTATGTGCATATTAACTTTTATTATATAATTAGAGATAACACACGACCTCACACAACGCGTTAAAGTTTAATACTAAATCTAATTTAATACTAAAGCGGGACAACCCAAAGATGTGCTAAACATTACTGCTCACCTTTGCAATGAAATAAATACTTGTACTTGCAATAACTTAGAATGCGTGGATAGTGTAAAATATTTAGGAATCACTATTGATAAATTCCTGAGGTGGGAAGAACACGTCATCTCGATTGCCACAAAAGTCAGAAAACTCACTCACCTTTTCATAACTATTAGAAACATTCTAAACATAAAACATCTAAAATCAATATATTATGCCATGTGTAATTCTTTACTTGAATATACATCCCTAGGATGGGGCGGTTGTGCCAAAACAATTTTGGACCCCCTGGCAAAAGCGCAGAAATCCCTAAATAAGAGTCATCCTTAAAAAACCCTTCAGGTACCCCAGTGATGAATTATTCAAAGAAATGCAAGTTCTTGATGTCAGACAACTGTATATCAGGAAAATTGTATTACACACACATAAACAACGTCACCACTACCCATCTATCGAGCACTATCACGAAACCAGACACTCAAGAAGTAATCCAATAGTTTCAACAAAAACCATGACATCCCTTGCTCAAAGACAATTTTCATACATAGGACCAAAATTGTTCAACATAATACCCGATACATGGAAAATGAAAAGTACAAACGTCCTACGTAAACTGATCAATGTATGGCTTCTCGATTTCGGGAGGGTCAAAAGCGAACATATGCTCATTAATATATATGTACAATTTTAATAAAATCTTCTTATGTAATTCATTACTACTATACATTAAATCAAAAAAAAAAAATGAATATCATACTTTAATCTTGTATACTTTAAACTTTTACATCTCATATGTAATTCATTATTACTCCACACTAAATTTAAAAAAAGCATATCATACTTAATCTTTTATTTTTTAAACTTTTATACTTTATATTTTATACTTGTACATCTCAATTGTAATTCATTATTACTCTACACTAATTTAAAAATGCATATCATACTTTAGTATCTTATACTTTAAACTTTTACTCTCACTATACACTTTTACATCTCATATGTAATTTATTATTTCTCTACAGTAAACTAAAAAATGCATATCATACCTTTAACTTATATTCTTTAAACTTTTATACTTTATATTTTAAACTTTTACATCTCATTTGCAATTCATTATTATTCTACACTAATTTAAAAAATGCATCATACTTAAAAAATAAAAAAAACATAATTTTTTTTTTTTTTCTTAAATTTACTTTAGGCATTCTTTTATATTCTTTCATGTATATGTATATTAATATGAACTAATCTTGTCAATTTGACTGTCCTAAAACGGGATTTGCTCCTAGTTGGACAGTCAAAGCTTTCTGAAATATTTCTGTAAAATAATGTGTTTCAAATAAATATTATTATTATTATTATTAAATCAAAGTACGGCAATTGCCGTATCTTTTGCCAGGTACTTGGTAAGCTTTACAACGTATCTATTGTTTATAATGTCATTGGGGATAACACACGTTAAAATAAAACGAAAGTAGGCAAGATGAAAATAAATAAAAGAACACAAAACGTAATGGTTCATATTATACTAGTGATACAAAATATTATAAATTCTTAACTTATATTTGAAGGAGAGTATCAACAAGAACTGAATTCGTTTCCCATCATATGTAACATTTGGACTGGTTGGGGGAATGAATGAAATAGTTTGTTTAGAACTCTGGAGGTCTCGTGTTGCGATTTGGTACTCAGGACGTTATGATTCGTTTCAAACAAACTAACCTGGAATGGCGAGGTAGATTAACGGAAGGTCCTTCAAATTTTCTGGCAAGGTCGTCATCCAGTTTTCCAAATCGACATCGATAACTGCCATTTAGAAAATTTAACCGGTCTGGGTGTTTTTAAAAACTGTAGACGTGTGCCTATACGATGAAATCACTGACTAGCATCTTCACAAATACAAACATAGGTGTAATTGTTGTAAAATACTATTGTGGACACTCACCTATAAAAAAAAAATAGTAATTCGCGAAGAAAATATTGTAATTCATCATACAGATGCATGATGCGTTTTAACTTCGACGGCCTCCATGGTCGAGGGGTAAGGCTCTCGACTACGAATCCGAAGGTCGCGGGTTCAAATCCCGGCGTGCGCAAGTAATTTTTATTTAATTAATTTGTGTGTTTCACAATTAATTCATTTAAAAATAATTATAGTATATTTGCGCACGTTCCAGAGTGGAAGATACTCTCAGTATCGCCCTGGTGAAAGACCACCATTCAGAATTGAAACGTTGCTTGAAATGGCTTTTAGCCGTGTTTGGTGACCAGATCTGAATAGCCAGGTATTTCCCCACCTTCCTCTTCCCCTTCTCCTTCCCCTCCCCAATACCTTCAGCCTCACAACATTCCCCAATTGGGAATGCCATAGTCTCACTGGCTCCAGACGGTTGGGAGCAGTTGGGACTCTTGTGAGGTATTCATATAAAAAAAAAAAAAAAAAAAAAAAACTTTTCAGGAATGGTACTTAAGTTTCAAATGTGATGATCATACATCGCCGCGTCTGAGTTACGAAATAAAATTATGATAACATTGATAATATAAATTTGAAAAGCAACGTAAAACCAAGCTACAGACTCGGCAAGCCACAGCGAACGCCGCAACCGACAACCGACGACGTAACTGATGTGACACTACTGACTAGGCCTGAACCTAATATATTCGTAACAGGTATACGTATTATAATACCGCCATACATCGGATATATCGATACTGGCTCCATAGATATTAGCGTTCTAACCGATCCGGCCGTTACGAATATGTAAGCGATATTTATTGAATACGTGATTTCTGATATTCAGTATCGGTATATCGTATATCGATATTTAATACTTGCGTTATTGACCGATCCCGATATATTCGATACAAGTATCATCTCAAGTATTCATCGTTATACGATATTGACAGATACAAGGTACCTATCCATATCGGTATCGGGCAAGTTACAAGTTGAAACGCGATTCTGCCCGCCGCCATACTCGCGTGCAGGCGTAGGTACATTATATTACATTGACATTATTTTTGACAGATACATTAGAAATTGACGATTTAAAAGTAATTATGAGATTTGATTCTGCCGCCATACTCGCGTGCAGGCGTAGGTAGATTATATTATATTGACATTATTTTTGACAGATACATTAGAAATTGACGATTTAAAAGTAATTATGAGATTTGATAAAATAAACAATCCTGTTTTCGGTGATTAATCTATAATAATAATAATAAATGGATGATTTATACAACACCGTTTTTATATAAAATCACATCTAGAGCACTACTTTTGATTCCGAAAAAAGCACGTTTTCAGTTCCTGACATTATACTACTAAATTATTTAATTGGAGTGTTAATGTTTAACGTGAAAGTGAATGGTAGGAGAAGTCGGTGATTCCCGAGGATGACATGGCACGATCAAGTGAACCAATTAATTGAGTCGGATCATTTCAATCGTCAGAATAAGAGAAGAATATGTATGAATGAAAATGGTAGATGAAGTCGGTGACGCCCAAGGATGACATAGCACGATCAAGTGAACCAATTAATTGAGTCGGATCATGTCAAGAGTAAGAACAACAAAAAATATGTATGAATAAGAATGGTAGAAGAAGTCGGTGACGCTCAAGGATGACATGGCACGATCAAGTGAACCAATTAATTTAGTCGGATCATATCGAGAGTCAGAACAACAAAGAATATGTATGAATGAGAATGGCAGAAAATGTCGGTGACTCCCGAGGATGACATGGCACGATCAAGTGAACCAATTAATTGAGTCGGATCATGTCAAGCGTCAGGACAATAGAAGAGTTTGTATGAATGAGAAAAAGAGTTTGTATATTTATAGAAAAAGTCGATGACGCCCGAGGAAGACATAGCACGATCAAATGAACCAATTAATTGAGTCGGATCATGTCAAGAGTAAGAACAACAAAAAATATGTATGAATAAGAATGGTAGAAGAAGTCGATGACATGGCACGATCAAGTGAACCAATTAATTTAGTCGGATCATATCGAGAGTCAGAACAACAAAGAATATGTATGAATGAGAATGGCAGAAAATGTTGGTGACGCCCAAGGAAGACGTGGCACGATCAAGTGAACCAATTAATTGAGTCGGATCATGTCAAGCGTCAAAATAACAGAAGAATATGTATGAATGAGAAAAAGTGTTTGTATATTTATAGAAAAAGTCGATGACGCCTGAGGAAGACATAGCACGATCAAATGAACCAAATACTTAAGTTCCCGAAAGTATAGAGTGTAGGCTCTTATTCGAAGACATATTCGAAGGAAAGGTAAAATCGTCTTCCAAATGCAACCAATAGTTATTACAAAGTTGCAAACTAAAATGCCGACGCACTGCAAATGAAAACCGTTCTCGTGTTCCGAATGGAATTGCGATGTCAAGTTTTGCGTTGGGCAATAAAACTTTTGGGCAGTCGATAAAAAACGTTCATGCTTATGCACATGCATACACACACGGCGCTACGCATTTCATTGAGTTTTCAGTTCCATTTTTTGCCACTGTTTCTTTTAGTGGGCCGCACCGTATCAAAAAGCTTCGCTGGCCGGATTCGGCCTGCGGTTCGTAAGTACCCCACCCCTGATGTAGAGGATAGTCCGTGCGCGTGGGGCCAACTTTAGCAACATTGAGCTACGTTGGAGTTCGGCGAGTTGGCCCAACCTACAAACTAGTTCATCTAACTCGCACGAACCAGCCTTCTATACATCGGCCAATCAGTACGCGCTCGGCAAGCAATCGCGACGGACGTGCCATATATATGGGAAATAAAGTATTGATGAAAAAGATTTAAATATTCACTAACCCCAAAAAAATGCTCGACGCTATCGATTATGAAAATTCTACAAATACGTAATAATAACTGTTTTTTTGTGAAAAATCATCTCAGGGGTGACATGCTTAAAATAGGTAGTCCTATGTCTAGTTTTTGTCGTTTTTAATTATTTACTGTTTTATTTTTACATATTGTGATGATACATCGTTAATGAACTGTTGGTTCTTCGTTTTTTCTTTGATTTTTTATGCTTTGTCTATTGTGTAAATTATAAATTTAAAAAAAAATAGTTTTCATAAAACAGAGATGAAAATATTCAGTTGTATGAAATACCTGCCAAGTTAGATAGATAGATAGTTTTTTTTTAATTCTATAATATTTTGAAATTATGTAAAAATCATTAATTATTTAGTTAACAAATTAAATCATGAATAGCTAAAGATGTTCCCTACTTACTACACTAGCTTGGGCCGTATTATAGCAAGTATTTCAGTTCGTTTTGTGACAATATAAATATGCTATTTTGTGGATATATGTATAGTATACATAAGTGGCTTGCATTGCTAAAGGTAGGCTGTGTATGGTTTTTCGAGTTCGGATATCAATTGTGTATTGAATATTTGAAATGTTACCTGAAATTTATCATCTTCCGCTGATTGTTGTGGCCAACTGAATAAATGAGCGTGCAAGTTCCTTACCAAACTCAAAAAAACATTTTAATTAGAAATTTGTCATCAACGATAAAAAAATATGGATGTACACAACAAAAAAAAAGAATAAAAACAATTGAAAAATGAAAATACTTTGTACAGTCCAAAATAAAATTATCTTAAGTTTATTGTTCTATTCTAGATCTACAGTTAGCATCCACCATCTTCGTGTCGTTTAGGCACTTTGAGATGCAGCGCGGACGCAGCTATCATTTCGGCGTCTTCCATGATAATAAAAGGTTATAGTTCGGAGTTTCGGAGTTGGAACGTCGAACGATTGTGTGGTAGCGCAGTTAGAAAATTTGTGAAAACGATAATTGAATCTTGTAAAGTTTTGAGGAACGGTTCTTTTATTTTGTGTTAATTTCAAGATAAGATAGAGCATTGATAAAAAAAAGCTTGTACATCGCCCTCGTGATGATTTTTTACTAAAACGGCGCTATACAAATAATTGAAATATTATTATTTTTAAGAGATGGACTTCTTTCAAGGCGAATTTCTTTAGCGAATAACCAGAGGAAATTCAAATAGAAGAAAATATTTTTTAAAATAAAATAAAGCTATGAATAATTGAAATTAATTAGAAATTAAAATATATATGCGAGTCCAAGGATTGAAACGAACATAGATATGTATCATTTTCTATTTTAAAATAACAAATAAAAGTCGGCCACACTGCTGGCCTGGCAAATGACTGTCTCTACATGATTGGTTTTTAGGTCTAGTAATGGCCCAGCGTCCGTGCTCCTTTCCTATGGCCACGCCTCTTCTGGCCAAGGAATTTGACTATATGACTAGGTTTGCCCATTTATGGTCACACCACTGGGCAAACCACTCGTGTGGAAGGCTAAGCGTGTACGTTTTGATAATAGCCTGCTATTTGTAATATATGAGCTTCAAACGCACTAGTGTGGTAGATTCATAAATAGGTACTATCTTACAAAATGATATTGTTCCTTTAACTCATTAAGTCATTACTACTAATTAATATTTCTATTTTTTTTTATTTAATATCGTAAACCGAATATCTCATTTTTTATTTAAAACATGCATACATCTCATTAAAACAAGATATATGTACCTTATTCTTGTTTTTACGTGTTGTTACACCTGTCGTGTTTACACTCTAATCTGTCTTAACAGTTTACCTTCCTTTTAACTTCTTTCATCAGTATTATGTCAACTTAATTCTCAAACATGCTAGATTACTATGCTCGACTCTTAATTATCTTATTTTTCCAATGTTTTAAATGTTTAGAATAATCTACACACACTGTATTCACAACATTTTACACCCTCTCACACCCCCCTCACCCTCCTTTACCTTAAAATGCTCATCATGCTTGTTTCTCACCGTTCTATTTCACTATTTTATATTCACAATATCGTACATTATATTAACAAAATATCCTCGTTTAATTAACTCTTATATTATTACCAAATTTACTAACCTTTTACAAAAATTAATCTAATTTTCAATGATAACTGTTCTATACCAAAACTGTAGAGGACTACGTACTAAAACAGAGATATTTCACAATAATATTATATTTAAGGCTATTGTTATATATTTGGTATATCGGAATCCTGGCTTATTGATTCTATTTTAGATCCGGAACTTGCACCAACAGATTTTTTCAGTGTTTTCAGACGGAATAGATCAAGTAACATTACTATTAGTAGCATCAACAACCAGGAAGATTCTCGTCGCGGAGGTGGAGTGATGATCATAACTCACAACAATCTAAACGCATACCTTCGCGAAGACTTGGTATGTAATGCTGAATGCGTCTGGGTAACTATTCCTCCATCTAACTATACATCTAAACGTACTGTCCGTATTGCTTGTGTATATCTTCCGCAGGGTCATGGATATGAAATTGCAGTCAGTTCATTTCTTTGCTTACTTGCTAACGTAAAAGATCTATATCCTGAAGACATTATACTCGTACTTGGAGACTTTAATATGCCCACCATAATAGAGAATGCACATAATAATAATTCATACTTGATTCCTGAAAATTTGAATACAATTAGTTCCTCACTTGCTGATACAATCCATTATTCGGAATTATACCATTACATTTCCATAAAAAATGCCAATAACCGAATTCTTGACTTAGTTATTTGTAATGAGGATTGCCAAGTATCTCGTGCAGGTAATCCTCTTGTCAATGAAGACTCGCACCATCCATCACTTAAAATTACACTACGGATTGACACACTTCCAACTATTAACGCTCCACCCAAAAAAAAATTACAGTTTGTAAAAGCTGATTATGATTTAATTAACCTACAACTATCTACGACAGACTGGTCATTTACTCACGTAAATACTAACGTCGATGAAGCAGTTGATACTTTTTTATGAAATATTAAACAATATCATCAACCAGTTTGTCCCTAAATGTTTCATCAAAAAAGAAAAAAATTCCACCTTGTTACTCTGCTGCCCTAATACAAATCATCAAAGAGAAACAAAAACTACACAAAAAATGGAAATTCTTTAATAACCCTGTTGATTACATAGAGTTCGCTTTAAAACGTACACAGCAAAAAAAACTTAGGAAGTATTACTATAATCAATACATCAATCAGTTCAGTAGAATCTAATATTTAAATAAATAATAAGCAACTCTGGAATTACGCAAAAAGCAAAAATAAAACAAATGGCATCCCACAAGTTATGTACCTTAAAGACGAGCCAAGTACCGGCGCTCATTAAGTGAGCCAATTATTCTCTAAACACTTCCAGTCCACCTATGTAAGCGATATGGGCACGAATGACCCCAGCGTAACGGATAGTTAATAATAATAATAATAATTGGATTACTTCTATAGCGCCGTTTTCGTGAGAAAATCACCTCAACTTGTGAGAATAATTGTAACCCGATCGGGGACGTATAAATTCACAATTCACTGATCTGCAAATACTTGAAGAATTTGGACGTTAATGAAGGTGCTGGCAGTGATTGTATCTCGCCATACTTTGTTTCAAAATGTGCCCAAAATCTTATTTACCCTTAGTTAAAGGAAAAAACATATTTACAATGTCTCTAAAGGTAGGAAAATTTCCAAAAAAAGTTTAAGAAATCAATTATAATCCCCATTCATAAAACAGGTTCAAAATGTAACATTGAAAATTACCACCCAATCTCAATACTCTCCGTATTTAGTAAACTTTTTGAACGCATTATCTACGATCAAATCTATACAACCATTGTTTTTAACATACAAAACCAACAACATGGATTTCTACGAAAAAGATCGGTACTAACAAATTTAGTAAACTTTACGGAATATCTAACGAGCAATATGGACAGTAGAAATCAAATAGATGTAATCTATACAGATTACTCTAAGGCTTTCGATAAGGTTAACCATTCCATTCTTATTAAAAAAATAAATCAAATAGGCATTCACGGTGACTTACTTCGGTGGCTCACTTCATATCTCCAGAGCAGACTTCAATGTGTATCAATAGAGGGAACTAAGTCTAGCTTTTTTATCGTGCCCTCCGGTGTACCTCAAGGTTCTCACCTAGGGCCACTATTATTTAATGTTTATATTTATGATATCCGCAAATGTTTTTTACATCCCAATTACCTAGCATATGCAGATGATAAAAAACAATATATTTAGTTGTCAAATCAATCAATGACTGCATCAAACTTCAAGATGACCTCAATCGTCTTTTTGTGTACGGCAAAATAAACAAATTAGTTATTAATATTTCAAAATGTCACAAATTATCATACACACGTAACAAAAATAAAATTCATTTTAATTACACTTTAAACGAAACACATATCACAGAAGAAGAATCAATTCGAGACCTTGGGGTAATACTGGATGTGAAACTAAATTTTATTAAACAATCTAACGAGGTTATCAATAAAGCCAATAAAATGCTGGGATTTATAATTCGTATTACAAAACCTTTTCTCAACATAAAGACTCATACTCCCTTTACACAGCGTATATCCGCCCTCACTTAGAATACTGCATACCGATATGGACACCTTTATACCAAGACCATATCTAAAGAATCGAAAGCATTCGACATAAATTCTTTAAGCATATAATTTATAAATTTAATTTACACTTTACAAATAATACCGATTCCTCAAAATTCCATAACTTCATCACGCTTCAAATGCGACGCTTAATATTTGATCAAATCTCGTTATTTAAAAATATTTAGAATACCCTGGACTCGCCAGAGCTCATTAACTTTGTAAACTTTCACATACCATCAAGACCAACCCGAAAAACCATTTTATTTTGCCAGCATGCAGGACCAATCTCAGGATAAATTCTCCAATTCCCCGTATTTGTGCGCAATATAACGCACAATTTCACAATATCGACATTCTTCACAATACCCTTTCAAAATATCGAACCGCAGTAATACGTACGACCACAAATTGTGATGCACGCCTATAAAATTTATCGAGAGCATCTTCTGTCCCGATCCTAAAATAAAACATATTTACTTAACCACTTTTAGCATAAGAAACTTTGTTGGCTTACCTTTTGTAAAACATCCTTTTATGTAAATCTGTATTAAAAGCTGTGTGTTTCTTACAAATAAATAAATAAATAATTTTACTTACCCCTACACAGGAATGCATGAATAACAAAGAAAATTCTTGAATAAAATCCCTATATTGTTCACGGCATCGACCGATCGTTAAATTAATCCACCTTAGAAATCAAGATACGATACAATTGTACCACCCTAGCTAGGAGCACTCCTGTCAAATGGCATCTTTCCTTGTACAAATTAACACCCATCAATATTAAGTATTAAAGTTTTAATAAGTGTAAAAAATTTATAATATTTAGTTACATTATATGAAAAAATATATTAAATATATAAAGCTCAATTCCCTATTTATTTTATAATATTTTTTACTTATAATATGAGCGTTTGATTTGAATGGTTTCTGCAAAAAATTCCGCATTCTTTATTTATTTGTTATTATAGGTTGATTTTTTGTTATATATAATTTTGTAATACATATTAGCACTGAAGTATAAACAGCTAGATGCCGTTGACGGCCAATGGCTATTGACGAAAATTTGGCTCCATAGTTGGATTATAATACCTGCGTACGGATAGGTATTATTCAATACGACGCAACGCAGTCAACTGACCACGTACTAAAGGCGTGCCGTCCTTATAGGCACATAAGCATTGCAATAATAATAAAATGTATAAAATTCTTGCAAAAAATCAATCTTTTTTTCACACTGACCCCGCACCACTATAATGTGGCAAAGAGGCAGGAACTATTTATGCAAAATGACTTATACGTCATACTCAAATGTTGAAACTATTCTATACAATGCGTATCAAGTCCAAAAAGCATTGCTTTTCGGTAATGCCAGCAAATGTAGCAATCAGCGCCATCTGTTGGTACATCTATTAATTAGAACAACTTTACTAACGAAATAATGGTATAACATGAAGTTGTCTTTCTTTCAAAATATTGTCTGTTTATTTAGTGAAAATATGGAAATTTTATATATGCTTTAATTGGCTTGAAATATGCATGAATAACGTGGTTTAGGTAATCCCGACCAACTACAGCCAGCAGCTCAGCCATTCTTGGCGAGAACTTGCACTAAGGGTGTTGCGCTGTCTGGGGTAATTTTTTAAAAATATCAATTAATTTGGTGTTTTTTCTACTGCTTACCGTGATTACAAACTCCGTGCACTCCACTGCTATGTATCTATTGTTTTTAGCAGTGTTGGCACCAAATATATAAAAAGGTTTAACTGTTTATACATTGTGAATGATATTATGTGTGATACATGATAATCTTTAAGTTATATGCCTTCCTACTGTACGTCTTTGCGGATTTTCTTATCCGATATGGCCGGTGCGTAGCGTTGAGCGATTCAGTGTTGGCAAGAGCTGTTGGATCATTGGCTATTAACAGTCATTATAGCAATCCCAACGCCTCAACAGTTGGATGTTCCTAGTGACACGTGGAATGTCATTTAGAACTCAATTATATAAAAAAAACCCATTTTTAGGCTTTTTGCAGTTAGTCAGTTTTAGCAGTGTGGCGACTATATGTGCATTCCAAACTTTATTTAGGCAACTATATATTATTAATTAAATGAAACAATAAAACTTTGTTTTTATAAACAATAATTATTAGCCTGAAACACTCATCCAAATTGAAAAAAACCTCCTGAGAAAAGATAGATGTCGCCGACAGGACTCGAACCTGCACCCTTCTGATTGCCGGTCAGATGCTCTACCGTTGAGCTACGTCGGCTTATCGCAAACCCGCAAAGTTAATCAATATATACTAGTGTTTCATTCAATAATTACTGTTTTTATTATATTTCCCCTGTAAACAACCAACTTTATTAGTATGGGAAAGGCTTGTAACGGCTAAATCCTCAATAGATGGCGTCAGAGACAAATTATGTCTACATTTTATTGGTGAAAATTGCTTTGACTTGTCAAATATTTATTAATTGAAAAACTAAAGTTTTTAAGACAAGATTTTTGTGCATAGCGCAAAGGGTAACCCTTTAAGCCGTTCTCATACTAATAAAGTTCTCATACTATGAACAAAAATCTTGTCTTAAAAACTTTAGTTTATCAATTAATAAAATAAAAATTTGTTTTAATCACCTTTTTTTATACGCCGACCGTTCCTTCAACAGAGCAAAATATATACTAACTTAACTTTACTAATACCTAGTCACCCCCCCCCACGCTGAGACACCTAATATATATGTTCTGCCATAACTTTGTAATATTGTTCATTTATTATATATCGGAACGGTTGTTCCGATTGGCGTATAAAATAAAAAATAGTTAAAACAAAGTTTTATTGTTTCATTAAATTATAATGGATAACCACGAAGTGATAACTTCATAAAATAGCGTATATTATTAAGTTTAATTTGTAAAACAGTTATAAAACCACCATATTGGAGATGGTTTAATTATTGTTTAAAATTATAAAAAAATAGCTCTAAGATATAAATACGCAAGTTACAGATTTTTTCATCAAGAATAAGGATTTCACTTTTCTCAGTGCAGCTATCAATTTTGGCTACTGATGAAAAAACCCAATAGAATTGCTCTATGGCTGTGTCCGAACTAAGGTCAATAATTTTCTCTTGCTTCGGCTGAAATTGAAATTTTCTAATGTCGTAACTCTTTCGTAATCCTTCCTCGGACATGTCTCTAATAATTTCAATATCTCTGTAAACATACTAAACGCAGAGTTCATATTTTATGCGCTCCTCGGCAATACATTTATGTATTGGAAAAAATAATTCAAATATATATAAGTATTTATCAAAATAACTCGCCGAGTGGTGCAGTAGTGAGTGAGGGGGGTACGGGGTTTCGCTCACCGTGCCACGATGCGCGGTCACGAGTAGTTCCCGAATGGATGAATCATGCTTCAATCAACACTTCTAAACAATGTTTTACTTATGTACCATTATTAATTACATAAGTAATAATCTCTTCATTTTTATCCAAATTAAAAGTTCTAAATGTGTACCCTGTACACTGTGCGTACATCACCGGAGCTCGAGGGATTTTCGAGCACCGTAAGAGAAGGGTTAAACATCAATTTTCTAGGCAGTCTGGAGTTTGGGAGTCATTTTGATGTAAATGGGCAGCATTATTTTTCTTTAAATTGGATTTGTTCAAATTTCTGATTGGATTCTCTGTTCAATGATTTTGACATTATAGTACAGTCCTTGGTTCATTCACGTCCACTCATCGTCTCTTCTGTTATCCTGACTCTTGACATGACCTGACCCAAGTATTTGATTTGCTTGACCGTGCAATGTCGTACTCGGGCGTCCCAGACTTCTTCTAACATTCACTTTCAAGTCGTATCGTCTCTTTACAATCCTTTCATCGTTCATTTTCTCTACAAACCCAAACTATACAAGCATACCGTCCTTAATCTTATTCATTACGTTTACATCGACCTTGTATTCTTTCCGGTTCTCTTCTCGGAAACACGTTTCTAAACATGATAAAATATAGTACGTATTAGTTCTAAATAAAACAGAGCAATTATTTTTCCTTATGTGATTTTTGTATTGTTTTGGATGACATCATCTTGCAGTTTCATCTGTCACCTTTAACACCTTCAGAACTGAAATAAAACTGACAGTGATAAAACATATTTGATGCTTTTTTTTTTCTTTTTCTTTTTTTTTTTTATTGTATAATATTAATTATATACAGTGGGAACTTATACCCGCTAAGCCACTGCAAGTAGCTTGTCAGCAGAAGTTTATTTCAACAATATAATATAATACAACAATAAATTACAATCATCATACAAATGTAGGGCAAAATTATTATATTTAGGCGCATGCATCTTGTGATGTACATAAGTTGAAAAAAAAAATTACAGAGAAAAAATAATGGTAAAAGCATTACAGTTTTGTTATTGAGATACTAGTCCAATTTTATAACACTGATTTAAATAATATTATAAAAATGTCAATATCATAAAAAATATCAAAATTATAAAAGTACCAATATTATAAAAGTATCAATATTATAAAAATATCAATATTATAAAAACATCAATACTTTTAAAAATATCAACATTATAAAAAACATTAATATTACAAAAATATAACTATTACGTAAATATCAGAAATATCAAAGCATCTGTAAGTATTAAATAAATTAAGAAATAAAAATTAAAAAATATATATATACATAAAACAGCAGTACAGGTTGGTTACAATGAGGATAGACTTAAATATAATAGTAACACCGTAACAGTAAATACACCAGATATTTGTTACCATCAATACACAAGGTTACTTTCCAAAAGCCAACACTTTAACATCAGTGAGAATTTCATCATAGGACAATTGTTTTTAAATTCGTACGGCAATTTGTTAAATATAAATGGTACAATGTATTCAAGGGTTCGTTGACCATATTTATTTTGAAATATTGGCACTATCATTCCTATATTTTGTGTGAAACGTGTATTGTGTACATGATCCACCACTGCCTTATACGGACTTTCAGATATATGTTGCAGTAGAATTTTATGCCACAAAAGACCACGAACAGGTAATACATTAATTGATTTGTACATGATATCAATGTCTCGCCTTTGCTTAAAAACTGTTTTACTTACTAGCAATTTTACCATGGCATTTTGAATCAGCTGTAAATGTTTTATGTTGGTCTTACAGGAGTGTCCCCAAGAAGTTATACCATACCTTATAGTCGATTCTGCTAGAGACAAATAAATTAGTTTCATAGTTTTTATAGGCACATATAATTTTACCTTGTGGAGTCTTCCTACAATGGCTCGAAGTCGCTTACAGAGGTTGGAAATTTGTACGTCCCATTTCATATTACAATCCACCGTAACACCTAGATACACGTACTGGTTGACTAATTCGATACTTGTACACGCGCAGGGCTGTTTGGTATTATTGTGAATGCAATTAAATGAATGGGATATGATTACAGGTGCCTCGCTGTACCTTGCATGCGGGGATCTTATATGCATCAATTTCGTTTTTTTAGCATTGATTATTAGACCAGAGTCATGTGACCATTTTAATAAAGAAATAAAGTCTAGCTATACATAATGTTTAACAAACGAGAATATTTTGTTCATAAGTGATACAAAGATAATATAGAGCGTTGGACCTAAAATTGACCCTTGTGGAACTCCTGTTTTGACATTTCTTCTTTTACTAAATTTGTCTGATATTTTTACCTGGATTTGGCGGTTGGTTAGGAAGTTTTTGAATAGTTTGAGAAAGTTTCCTCTTACCCCTATTGCCTCCAAAATATTTAACAATTTCATCGGGTCTATAGTATCAAATGCCTTTGAATTGTCTATGAACAGTACTAAAACATGTCTTTTATTATTCAGTTCATTATTTATATAGTTAGAGAAATCCTGAAGTAACATTTCAGTACTTTTTTTTTTGAAAACCAAATTGATTGGGATCTATTAAAGAAAAGCACTCCAAGTATTTGGTTAGTTTTAAAGATATGTATTTTTCAAGAATCTTTTCTAGAGCGGGTAATATACTAATCGGTCAATAGTTTCCTATATCAGTATGTTTCCCATTTTTGTAAATAGGTCTGATAATACTACATTTGAGTTCATCTGGTATTACAGCTTGTGTTAAAATTGTGTTGGTCAGATGGGTTAATATAGGACCCAAAATATCTATGTGTCTTTTTATGTCAAACATTTGGATATTGTCTATGCCAGGGGACTTTGAATTTTTGAGAAGTTTGACTATACTCAATATGTCTGCGAGTGATGCTCGTGGTATATACAATCTTTGCGGTGACTCTATCGGGACAATATTTGACACCTTAAAATCACATTTATGAACCATTGAGGCTATGTTATCTGAAAAATAATTAAAAAATTGGTTTGTAACATTTTCCGCAGGTTGATTTTTTAACATAGACCTACTAATTACATCGTCACAGTTACTCTTTGTCCTACGTCCTAGAATTTTATTTATTTCATCCCATGTTTTTTTGATATCTGAAAAATTATTATTAAATTTATCATTGAAAAAGGTTGTTTTACTTATTATTAATTTAGTAACAAAATTACGAAAAGATTTGTATTGTTTTTCATAAATTTCATTTGTTGGGGAGCTTTTCCACCGCTTAAATAATGAATCTCGTTTTTTAATGTGTGATAGAATATCTTCTGTCATCCATTCTCTTATAATCCAAGGTCTTGCATTGGGTTTTACATCTATAAATATTTTACTATTTTCATATACATCATTAAACTTGCTTTTTATTTGACTATATAAATTATTGCAATCATTTGTCTGAAGCAAAGCATTCCAGTTATAATTTCTAATTGCGTATAGTATGTCAGTTTCTTTGTGTTTGCTATTATACCTAACAAAAATGTGATCCAAACATGTTCGTGTCATTTTACCATTTGCTATAGCTTCCCTTGTAACGTCGTTTATACATTTTGTAAAATATTTATTTGAAAGAGCATTTTCATAGTGAATAATCACAGGATCTATATAATTTAACAAATCAATATTTATGTCACCAAAAATTAGCATATTTTCATTAGGGTTTGAACATTTTGTTAGTATTGATGAAAGTTCATTGATAAATGATTGTTTGCTAAGATTTGGTGGTCTATATATTGCTAGTACATTGAGTATAGAATTATTTGGTAATGTTATTATACAGGAAATATTCTCGAACAACTTTGTTTCAAGTAAATTTTGGGTGAAAGGTAAAGTATCCTGAATATACAAGGTTATACCCCCTCCAGATTTGGATGTGCGACAGTAACTAATGCTACTGTAACTGGAAATTTCGAAAAGACAAGTATGTTCCCTTTTTATTGAAGTTTCACATAGCATTAGGATATCTATATTATTCCAACAATTTTGGAGGTTAGCATGTAAAACATCCCAGTATTTAGATATGGATCGAATGTTTAGTTGAACACAAGTAAAATTACCTATATTATGGCCAATTTTATGTTCTTCCGTCCACTGTTTCAAGTCATTAGTCCTCGTGTAGATAACATCACCGTCGTCATCAATGTATTTATATGCCATAATCGATGGTGGCAAAGTCCTTGGAAAGAGCAGCCTTATAAGCTGGGCAGCTGTCCTTGTCTCCAGTCGAATGACCAGAGGGCTTGCCAAACCTGGTACAGGTGGCACATACTGGCTTGGCGGTAGCTTTTGGGCAATCTGTCCTGGCATGACCTTCACTTGCACAATGTCCACATCTTTGCTGGTCCTTGCAGAACTTGAAGGAATGTCAGATCATTTGGCACTTGGAACACACTGTAAGCCCAATAAAGTCACGAACGCGGCACACATTCCAGTCAACAAAGACCTTTCCTTGCTTCACCAGCATGTGACGTAGATGGGCAGGCACCTCGTAGACCCAGTGGCATGTCGATCCTGTCCGAGCACCAGCTAGATGACTTAGCTTGCACGTTTTCACTGTGGGTTCTAAGTCTGCGTTTTCCTGGATTCCCGTTAAGGCACTCCTGAGAAAACACTCATCTGAAAAGAAAATCACTCGTGGATGTCGTTTTGCGGGTAGTCGGGCACTTAGAGTAGCCGAGTTTGCTAGACATGGGGTTTTGAGTATTTTTTCCTGGTCTTCCCGAGTAGCGGTTTGGATAACTACGCCTTTGTTACGGATGTTCCTTATACCCGTAACGCGGATTCCATGCTCAGATGGTCGTAAGACATCCTTCAGGAGCTGCTTCGTTTCGTCGCTATCCTTAGCCGAATCCAGTTTCGGAAAGATGCATATGGCAGGCTTAGGGGTCCCAACACTAAGTCCTGTACGGGTGATTGGAGGTCGTGGCGTATTCTGAGGACCATTTTTGACCATGTCGGCAAACGATAGGCTTGCCTCCGTGGCATCAGCCACTCGACGCATCACTGGTCCCAGATCAGACTCTAGCTGCTGAATTTTGTCCAACAACTGCTTAATATGATTGTCCGCCATCGTTTTTTCGGCCTGCAAGACCTTGATGTTTGCAAGGGCTGAGTTTAGATCTCCTCTGAGTTCTTCCTTTTCAAGCAACAGCTGGGCCACTGATCCTAGAACACTTGTTACATTTCGGGACACCTTGAGCTGTTGTTCTTTTGATACCTTTGACGGTTTTTCCGCCAATGTATCCTGTAAGGCCTTCAGGAAAAATTGTGTCCCGGAGAGTAGTTTTTGTCCTGATGGATTACCGCGATTAGGGTCGATATCCATCTCTGTCTCCTGGGCATCTGATTCTGATTCGTCCGAGTGAGAGGTATAGGGAGAAGCAATAGTGGGGCTTGATAAATTTAGATAGCGGAAACTCGGCGTTCCAAAGGTTAAATGGTGTGGAAGTCGAGATTAAACAAAGAAATTATCATTCAGAATATAAACACGGGTATTGCCTGAACCAGTGGCCAAAATCCAATGAAAAAAATACATTGCGTTACGTCAGTAATCGGAAGATGTAAACTGCCAATTTTAATTTGATCTAGGAAAAAATTCTAAAATCTGTGCTGTACAAAATGATTAAAACGCCATTAAATGGTTTCGCAGCATGTGAGAGAAAGTTTTTTCCATCGCGTTGACCCGAGATATTGTATGGTAATGCGGGTTGACCCGAGATATCGCTTTGTAATGGCGGTAATTACAGGGGGTTATCGCTGTGTCGGGTCAAGTGGTAGCTTAGTTTACGACCGGCATGTGCCAAAACCATGATGTCATTTTGGGCTGTGCCATGAAATTTAAACAAAATTAATAAGTTACCTATAATATTGACATTCCTTACATTATATTGCCATTATTGTATTTTTAATGAAATTAACTATTATTAGTATAAAACTGCGCACAATGCGTGCCGTCAGCATTGCTCCCCCAAAATACTGCAATTCGTATATACGTACATCGGAGCCCTGCCTTTGTTACTACCTACACACCAAACACATAACTTTCAATGCGCAGCTGCTTTGATAGTTCGTACAGTTTGGCCATAACTCGGCGACAGTCGGCACCTTTCCATGTCATATCTCCCTTTGTTTCTATTATCTATGATTTACCCCGTCTTCAAATTTGAAAAGCACTTTTTAAGATGCTTTATTATATTTCTACAATATTTGATTTATTTTATACTAGCAGAAGTACCTGGCGTTGCTCGGTATTATGAATGGTTAAGAGTAAATTTTTGAGGTTGCGATATGTACCCCTACTCAGCAATTTTTATCTTATATTGAATGTTAAGTGTGCGAAATTTCATCAAAATTCTGTTTTAAGGGGCGGGAAGGGGGGTGGTTTTTCGAGATTTCATGTAGGCGGTGACCTTTCTCTTGTTTCTCTCGTAATAAAACTGTAGATTTGTATACAAAACAAAAACACATTGCCCGCCCGGGACATTCTTCATTATATAATAGATGATGGAAAAATTTTGGGTGTACTAACTTGTAGGATGATTCTAAAATCCGGTGAAATATCAATTAATTTTCGTGATTCTACATGTAATGTAAAATATGGTATTCGCTATATCTCCTTATATATGTTTCTAAATTATAAACGTTAAATAAATTTTACATTCCCAAATTATTAAGTGTTGGAATAGTATTATTTTGTAGTATTGATAATGACATTATTAATTTTTAATTTCATTATTTTTAAGTTCCATTAAATATTTAGGCCGCTCGCCGAGGGTCCGGCAAGGAATCGACATAAACCTCATGCGCGATACCAACAGCCTGCTGTGTCATATATTTCTAGTTTTTATTATTGTGACAACTGTTTCAGCGTTCAAGGCCATTTTAAAACTGCGGTTAATCCACATTGCGGTGATTTATTTATATGATTTTATTTAATCCCACCCAATTCTAATTTGGACGGTGTTTAAAATAATTATTTATTACCGGTAAAACCGATTTAGTTAGGAAATAATTAAAATTGTCTATTCTGTGAGGGTTTTACATATATTCAACGCCGAAACAGCTGTCACAATAATAAAAACTAAAATGCTTGCAGAACTTAATGATAACATTATTAAATTTGATTTACATTCAAGTTCAAAGAAAATTAAATGGGTTCTACAAATTAAACACAAAAACAATTAATGTATTTCTATTTTCGCCAGTTGACGCGGCGAGGTGGAAGCGGGAGCCGTGTGACGTATTTCTAGTATATAGCAAGCGGTACAAGGTATCACTTAACCTCTAGTGCGCAGAGATTGCCGATGGGCATATGCAAAATTTGTATTCTTTGGACGCCGGCGTATCCGATGGGCAACATAAAAACATTATTTCTTTTCGTTTATATGAAGAATATAAGTAGCTATTCTGATGAAACTACTTGTGATAGATATAAAATTTTGTTTTATAAATATCTTAAGATATTATCTGGTAAGGTGGTACAATTTGCAATAACATCATTTTAATAAAATAAGTAAGCTATTACGAAAATAGACTCAGCCGGTGATTTTACCCTCGGCGCACTACGGAATTATTAGACCGCGGGAGCTCGGCGTTCCAAAAGTTCACAAACATTTATTAATAACATTTCTTTTAACTAGGAATCGCTTTCAAAATATTCCTACGAATTTATTTATAGACACATCAATAATATCACAAAATCATTATGAATAAATATAAATTTCCACAGTCTTACTGACTCACTCGATGGTATGCGAAATGCGAGACGGTAAAACAGAAATCTGCAATGCCGATAGTTAAATCTCTACAAATATACTTATATCTGCAGACCCGTGTGCGAGTCCATGCATCGAGACATTGTGCAATACGATGTAATATATGATTTTTTATAATACTTATCACAATTTATGTATTATTTCAGATTTAAAAAAAATATATATTAAACTTTAATTTTGTTATTGAATGTGCTGTATTTATTAAATTTATTTATAAAAAATTTAAATATAATAAGTATTCAAAATAATTTAATATTAATTTTTGATTCCAAAACTCTATCAAACAATCAAACCCAAAGAAATTGCCAAAAATGATTTTTTTTTGCTTATTCTGAACAAAAAACAACTGTGTTTCTAATATTTGAATCGCAATTAACAATTTAATTCAACGGTGTATTATGTAGTTATTAGACATTATTCATAGGTGTGATTTTGAAGATGTTTGGCTGTGGAAATGGAGAAGTTTGTTAGTCAGGACAGATATGCGTGGTGCTCTGGCCTAACTGCCCGACATGTCTGAAAAATATTGTGATGGAATGTAAATATAATTATTGTATGTACCCGTAGATATTAAAATACTTTTTCTCATTGTAATACAAAGAATTTGTCCATATTTATTTGTGCTTACAAAAAAACCGTAAAAATAATTAACCTTTAATGTTTTAAAACATGTTTTATTGTCGTTGTTGTTGTTTTTTTTTTCAGATCAATTTCCTTAGCCTGTCGGCGACCAAAAAGTCGAAAGATCTTTTGTAAATTTGGGATATTAGGTGATCAGATCTGAATAGCCCGGTACTCCCATTCTTCTTCACCATATCCGTCTCTTCTCCGCTCCCTTCAGTCTCACAGCATACCCCAATTGGGGATGCCATAGTCCAACTGGCTCTGGATAGTCGGGACCAGTTGAGACACTTGTGAGCAGTGGAGTGCCGTCCATATAGGCTGAAAAGCTGTGCCTACTCCAAGAGAGGCGAATATAAATGAAAAAATATATATGTGTTAAAAAAAAAAATTCATAGGATCTTTTCTTTACATCATAATCGTTTTACCCAAAGAGATTTCTTTGTCATTTTCAACCAGGAAACTGAGATGATTCTCAGCGGAATCATTTATTTGTAAATCTAAGACGTTTGTGATGTTTCATAATAATATAGCGGTGCACAGAACATCGGTAAAGGATTTATCGATAATGTTGATATCTTCTCATCGTTCCCGAGCATGACTGCAGATCACTAACAAACAAAAAAACAGTTCACATCCACTAAATATGCTTATTTTTGACGTAAACTGTCGGGTCATTGGCGGTCTGCGGTCAGGAACGATGACAAGTTACCGACATCTATAAAACCTTTATCTATGTTCTGGTCTAGGGGGGCTGGAAGCAACAGCCTACCTTCAGTTAAAGAGCAATGCACGCCACTGCTTGTTTGCAAGATATTCACATGAAGAAAAAAAAACCTGTGGTGATTTTCAGTTCGGTGAATCGGACACATTTAAATACGAAGGATTTTTTTTACCAGAATGCATCCAATTTCTTTATAATTTACTGCTCTAGTGTTAAAATAATTTTTTTCCTGTTTTAATGTTTTAATTTTAAAAAAAAATTATGACAGGCATTATTGAATTCAAGTATTAACTACCTATGTATGTATTATTATTTACTCAATAAATTGATATTGAAAATTGTTTTCTTTTTATTCTTTTATTTATACGGAGACTGTTTGCATAACTCCCGTGAGCACTCAGACCATAGGCTCATTGTGCTATCTCCTATTTTACCTTATTCGTTTGTCGGTAACCCGGTCCCTTTGATAAAATTCAATAGGATTGACATTGAATATTCGGCTAAGTCTTCTGGTTCCACAATCTGTCTTCCCTGGTAGCTGAGCTTTCTCCCCATCAAGGCGGTACATTGGCAACATAGGTAAAATGGAGTCTCTTCACCCTTTTGATATTTCCTGCATCTATTGGTATTTTCCACTTCCGACAGCTGCATGTGTCTCCTGAGGTGGCAGTGTCCCTCAGTTCCCTCGGTGAGTTTCTGTCCATATTGAGTAGTTGCCTGGTTCGTTTGGAGTTTCATCCGTATATGAGTACTTTGGATTGTCTCATTCCGGGTGCCCTCTCCCATTCCTTCCAGTGCTGGGATTTAACCCATCATTCAATATGTAGTTTGGTGTGGCAAGCTGCTCCTCCTCCGGCAGGCTCGGATCTCTCAATCGGTGATTCCGTCCCTTTTCTTGCTAATCCGTCAGCCCGCTCGTTGCCTTCCATACTTTTATGTCCAGGTCTACAGGTCAAGGTTATTTTGTTGATGGTAGCCAGTTCTTCAAGAATAGTCCTGCATTCCATCACCAGTCTGAAGTCGCATCAATTACTTTCCAGTGCCATGGTCTGCCTGGCTATCAGAACTTATTATTTTTGTACTGAATATGTGCATTCTCCTCACGCAGGCTAAGATGGCTTTCATCTCAGCTTGAAACACAGTGAAGTGTATTCCTGGAGGTATACTGAGTTCCCTCTGGGATCCCTGCAAACAGACCTCGGCTGCAGTTTCTTCCTCCGTCTTGGACCCGTCTGTGAACCAAATTAGTTCCTGTTTGGAAGTTGGACCTGGAACCGTGTTTCATGTTTTCTTTTGGGGTACATCGCTCTAAACTACTGTCTGAAAAAGTATTCGTCGAGTGGTTCGCCACGTTTGGTGACTTAGTAGGGATGCCCGGGTTCATGGGGTGAGGTTTGTCCGGGTCTTGGCGGCAGATGCGACGGTCCACCAGCTGCGTGGTGCAGTTAAGGTACCGGACTGGGAAGGGAGTGTACTTTGTGTTGATTGGAAATATTTTAAGTTTAGGGCTTTTATTTTAATTGATTTGATTATTATTTACTATTACTACTAACCCCGATGTATGGCAGTGAGGCATGGAACTGGCAGAGGAAGGATGAAAGTAGACTTAAAGCTGTAGAAATGAGATCTCTGAGGAGAATATGTGGTAAAACTATGTACGATCGTGTAAAAAATGTTGAGATTTGCAAAGAACGCAAGGTTGATGTAAGCGTAATGACTAATGAGTACGGATAAGAAAGGGACTCTTAGATGGTTTGGGCATGCAGAGCGAATGAAGGAAGAAAGGATTGTAAGGAGAATATATGATGCGAATGTGAATGGAAGAATAAGCTGGGGTTACCACGAAGACATGGCACCATCAAGTGCATCAAATACTTGAGTCGGGCCATGTTAGAAGTCAGAATAACAGAAGAGAATGTATGAGACAATGTATGAATGTGAATGAAGCAAAAGTGTATGCCAAGATCGAGTTTTTTTGGCTGTCTATCCTCTCTGCCTGCCCCTGCGGAAAAAAACCGTTTACTGATTGGTTAGTTAGTTACTTACTATTAGTATCTCTAATGCTAGTTTAGTAGTATACTTCTCTGAAGAAGCTGCGGTTGTAGCAAAACCCGGTCGGCAAGAAGTATGTATAAAAAATAAAAGTGATGTAAACACAGTTATTGTTTTATTTATTTTTTAAAGCAATGTCTTGTTTAATTTTTTATTTTATTTATGTTTGGGAAAGTTAACAGCAAATCCATAATTTACATACATACGAGGTGTGTTCAAAAGAAAAGGTGAATTTTGAATTTTCGCGGGCTGTGTATATGTTTATCATATGTTAGCATTATCAGCCATTTTGGATCAGTGGTTTGTTTTTGACAACTGGAAAGGTTAGTCACGTTTTTGGGTGTTCTTCGATTTTTTATTTAGGTTCGTTTTCTGAGGCATCATCAGTCCGATTGAAGTGAAATTTTAGATTCGCTTTATTTTCTATGTCCTCAACAGCATTTCCTCAAAAAAATTTTTTTTTATTCTTTTTAGAAAAAAATTGTTAATAATTGTTTTTTTTTTTTTTATATGAATACCTCACAAGAGTCCCAACTGCTCCCAACCGTCTAGAGCCAGTGAGACTATGGCATTCCCAATTAGGGAATGTTGTGAGGCTGAAGGTATTGGGGAGGGGAAGGAGAAGGGGGAGAGGAAGGTTGGGAATACCTGGCTATTCAGATCTGGTCACCAAACACAGCTAAAAGCCATTTCAAGCAACGTTTCAATTCTGAATGGTGGTCTTTCACCAGGGCGATACTGAGAGTATCTTCCACTCTGGAACGTGCGCAAATATACTCTATATCATTTTTAAATGAATTAATTGTGAAACAACACAAATTAATTAAATAAAAATTACTTGCGCACGCCGGGATTTGAACCCGCGACCTTCGGATTCGTAGTCGAGAGCCTTACCCCTCGACCATGGAGGCCGTCAAATTGTTAATCCTATGGAGGAATTTCCTAGTTTTGGTCGGAACTTGATAGCCGTTTTCTGGGGCATCATCAGTCCGATTAAAGTGAATTTTTAGATTTGATTTGTTTTCTATGTCCTTATCAGTATTTCTTCAAAAAATCCAAAAAATCGATGTTTTTCGATTTTTTACAAATTTTTTTTTTAGTAAAAAATAGAAGAAAAAACAAAACGTGACTAACCTTTCCAGTTGTCAAAAACAAACCACTGATCCAAAATGGCTGATAATGCTAACATATGATAAACATATGTGTACCAATATAACGAAAAAAAAAATCGATAATTGAATGTACAATTCAAAATTCACCTTTTCTTTTGAACACACCTCGTATAACAATAAAAACAATAAATCATGCCAATTATAATTTTTCCTCTGCTGATGATAAATACTATGAGTAAAGTGTGACAATATACAGTTTTATGGCTCCACTACACGTTGGCCGTAGATGGGCCAGCGCTGGCCATTGGTCGGCAAAGTGCGACTCCAGAGCCGCATGCGGCTCTTTGGCACAAATACCCAAAAAAAGTTTGCCGACCACTGAGGTGGGCTGGCTTGGCGATTTCCGGCGAGCCACTACACAATGGCGACGTTCAGTTCTATTTTAAACGTGTCTCTGGGTGGACCTACCGCTGCGGCAATATATTTGGTTAAAAAACGAGATGATTAGTTTTTATTAGTATATTAGGCAATGACAGTAAAAACAAATGATATGTAAATGTAATTTTATGATATTATATGCTACCTAATATAATAAAATTATTTTCGGATATTCAGGAAATGTAATTTTTTTTTTAATAATTTGTTGTTATTGTTTTGTTTTTCCTCTCTTCCAATAACTCTACCCCAATAAAAACAGGGACAATAAATGCAGACATATTTATTAAAAAATACTTATTTTAAGCACAATATTCGGAGAACCATAATTTACAAAAATACCTATTTAGCGTTTATTTTTGTACTTGGGATTTCATATACATTCATCAAAGGAATGATTCGATGCATTTTATAGTTTTATCACAAGTTCAAACTACTGCAGTTACGTTTAAAAATGTTTCGAAGCTACATAAATATTACTAACTAGGACGTCACCTCCAGAGCACGTTCAAGCGGACACTGACCAGTTCGCTGCGTATCGTGTAGTGGGCGCCACCATCACCGTCCTTTGATGTGTGTACGAAAAACCGACAACAAGGCCATCCCGCCCCATCGCAAGCGCCAGCACAGGCCAGCATACGCCATCATCCGCCATCACACGCCACTATGCCCTATATTTTTTGCACTTTTTGAGACTATTTTAGAATTTCTGGATACTAAAGATAAAATTTTAAATTTTAATGAAGTGGAAAACAGACATCGCCTATTTAACAGATTTGTTTACAAAATTTAATATGGTTAATTTGCAGTTACAAGGCGACAGTCTTAATTTGATTAAAACAAAGTCCATCTTATCAGCGTTTCTTCCCAGAGTTAAACTAATGAAGCAAAATATTGGACGGGGCGAATTTTCCCAGTTCCTCAATTTGTCACAGACGTTTCAACCTACGTTCAACATTTAAATGCCCTCTATTCAGATTTTGAAACTAGGTTTGAGGATGTTTTGACTATGGTAATACCACCGTGGATAATTAACCCATATGGTGACATAGAAGAAACGAATGTCATAATACAAGAGGAACTGACTGAAATAAGAACAAACGAAGAACTTAAGGTTCAGTTTAAGCACGGATATCACCACTTCTGGCTGCAAAAACATACCCGTTACTTATCCTGTATTTTGGAATATAGCGAGGAAATTTTTAATTTCCTTTCCATCGTCATACCTAGTGGAAAGGGGGATCAGCGCTGTTACCAATCTCCTAACGAAAAAAAGAAACAGACTGGACATCATTGGCAGAGGAGATTTAAGATTAAACCTGACAAAATTGACACCAAATGTTGATAATTTATTATTAAAGCATCAGGTTAACTCTTCCCACTAAAAACATTTATTTATTGCTTAGCTTATTTTACGTTACGTTTATTTTATATAACAGATACAAATTTTTATTTTGAGTAGTTTTAATTTAAATTCAATTAATAAATGTATTAAACTTAACATTTTTTTTAACTTTAAGTTTTTGACACTAAACTTCACTACAGTTAGAAATTTATGAAAAATCAATAATCAGGTACGACGGCCTCCATGGTCGAGGGGTAAGGCTCTCGACTACGAATCCGAAGGTCGCGGGTTCAAATTTTATTTAATTAATTTGTGTAGTTTCACAATTAATTGATTTAAAAATAATATATAGTATATTTGAGCACGTTCCAGAGTGGAAGATACTCTCAGTATCGCCCTGGTGAAAGACCACCATTCAGAATTGAAACGTTGCTTGAAATGGCTTTTAGCCGTGTTTGGTGACCAGATCTGAATGGCCAGGTATTTTCTCCACCTCCCTCTTCCCCTTCTCCTTCCCCTCCCCAATACCTTCAGCCTCACAACATTCCCCAATTGGGGATGCCATAGTCTTACTGGCTCCAGACGGTTGGGAGCAGTTGGGACTCTTGTCCGGTACTCATATAAAAAAAAGATAAGTAGGGGGTCTACCAAAAACGGAAAAACATGGCAAGGGGTCTACGACTCAAAAAAGTTTGGGAACCTCTGATCTAACCAATTCAAAAATAGCCGTAGTACATAAATCGTAAATATTTTGTTTTCCAGTTGAGGATACTAATTACATATTTAGAATGGGTAATAAAGACAAGAAGAAGAGGTATCCTCTAGTAACCAAGACGAACAAAATTAAAAAGAAAAAAAAGGAATGCGGTAAAAGGATGCAAGCAGAGGTTCTAGATTCAGAAACACCTTACCACGTCTAAAATTATTGCAGCAGGTATTTTATACACCCGTATATAGGTATTTATTCACTCACATGTCCAAAGGCAAAGTGTTGAGTGAAATTTGAATTTTCTAAAGTTCTATAATTTTTTTTTTTTTCATCAGGAAAATATTGAGTCTTTCAATAATCCGATGTCGGAGGGACCGATGTCATCTGGGGAAAATTTTGAACAGGTGATGTAAAAATATAAATTATTGATGAATAGTCGTGAAAAGACATACAAATTTATTCCTACTTCCCACAAACATATTGCTCTCAATTTCTGTAAATAATGTTAAATTCTTTGTTTACTCAAGAAAAGAAGAAACCCGTTATTCTGGAAGGAAGAAGAATAGTTGATATAAATTATTTTTTTCAACAGATAAGTGCAATTTCGCAGCACGACTCACTTTTTTAATACGAATTTTCTAATTTGGAGATACTTGAAGAAAAACAATTGGGTTTCAATTCAATGTTGATATTCATTTGTAATATGTGCACGAAAACATTTCGTATTTCTACTTGCGAAGAGGTAAAAGATGATATGAATGTATGTTACTGATTCAATGGTTTCTGGAATAGTTAGTATTGGAACTGGCCATTCTAACCTAAATAGCTAACGGCCGTAGTAGGGATCCCTTGTATGAGTAACAGACAATATATGAAATCACATGAATGGGCGTGTGAATGACCGCATTAAGGTTAAGACAATGGCAGAAGCCGTCCAAGAGGAGGCTAAGTTAGCCAAAATTGCCGGTGATGTTGACAGAGATGGGGTTTCAATGATTACAGTTGTGGCAGATGGGTGCTGGTCCTAAAGATCTTGTAAGACAAAATATGCTGCTTTGTCTGGCGCAGTTGTAATTATTGGATATCGGACAAAAAAAGTTTTGTATATGGGTGTCAAGAATAAGTTTTGTATGACTTGCACTCGGACCTTAAATAAAAGCCTGTCCCCACCCGAACATAAGTGCTATAAGAATTACAAAGGCTCTTCAAGCGGCATGGAATCGGAAATAATTGTTGACGGGTTTAAAAGCTTAATAGCTACATACGGATTAATATATTCGAAGTTAATAGCAGATGGCGATCGTAGTACGTATAAGAACATTTTAGAAGCTCGACCTTATTCCAATATAACTGTGGAGAAAATCGAATGTCGGAATCACCTTTTACGCAATTATATAACTAAAGTCAATCTACTTTCTACAGATACCCGGTACCCCATACGCTTACGCAAAATTATTAGTGAAAGATTACTCCGTTTGCGTAGATCCATCGCATCTGCTATTGAATACAGGATTTCAGAAAATTGTTTGATTGAAACCAAAATGTGGAATTTAAATAAAGATATTCTGAATAGCATTAAACATGTATTTGGTGACCACGCTACCTGTGACGACTATTACTGTAAGCATCTGGATGAGAAAAACTTATTCAAGACCTAAAATCGTGCAACATATTTTCTAAACTCTCACAACTTTGTTCGAGTTTGGTTTCTAATTCCCTAATATATAATGTTGTTAGTAATATTGCGGAATCATATAATAGCATTGTCGCCAAAATGGTGGATGGGAAAAGGATTAATTTTTCAACAAAACAGTCTTGTACCAGACGTAATCTGGCACACAAACGAACTGTATGAGGCCAGCTGATCCCAATCTACGGAGCGGGGCTGGGAGGGGAGATAGCACTCCTACCGTTCTCTCTGCGAGGAGGAACGGTACTGACGACAAGACCCTTGTTGACGACTTTTGCAAATTCTGCGGGCCTTGTCCTTGTGACGTCACTTATTGGGGTCCAGTCCGAGACAGTAGTCCGATGGAAGTCCAAGGTAAGCAGTGGTCAGAGTAAAACAAGGCGGGTGGTTCAGAAGTCAGAGCGGGCGATGGAGATAGAAGTACTTGTCAGGCTGGCGGTCGAATGCTAACTGCTGCAAACTGGCTTTCGCAGGCTATTTATGGCGGTCTACCAAGCGCAGACCGCCGGTGCCCGTCGCATAAGCGACAAGGCCTTCTCCATCTCCCACCGCCATACTGCTCTAACATTTTATTTCAGTCATTATTTCCCTGAGCGGTCGATGAAAGCACGCTTCTCACAAACCGCCCAGAATACATCAAAAAGGGTAGCTGGGTACATCCTGCCAATCAAAATATATTTACAAATACGAAAATGGCCACGTCGGAACATTCTGGGAGACAGTGACGTCCGATACAAGTCTTATACTGGGAGGTGCGCTGTTATAGCTGTTGTTGCGTCCGCACTATGTACTCCATAAAACAAACATAAAAAATAAAACACAGAATTCATTAAAACTAGATTCCGAATATGGAGATAGATGTCAAAAGCCGGATATGGATATCATATCATTTGATGCTGCGAAAAAACAATTTTTAAAAGATTTGCAATGTTCTTCCCCAGAACGTCGGCGAATGGAAAGGGAAACCATTTTACAGTCTGAAAGTGGTGAATGGTTAGAAAGGCGTCGAAATATTTTGACAGCGTCACGGTTTGGTAAGATTTGTAAGAGAAGAATGATTAGTTGTGCACCACTGGTTAAAACTTTACTATATGGACGTTCTTTACAGAATGTAGAATCAATTGCAGATCAATTTGTAGAACAGAGCACTTCATAAATCAATTGTGCAATTGCAATGACGTCATTGTATTACAAGAAACGTGGTTGCTACCTACAGATTTAGAATATCTGTCATCAATACATCCAGAATTTCTCAGCCATGGGACATCTGTGGTAAACCTCTCAGACGCTCCACTAATCGGCCGCCCCTACGGAGGCGTTGCAATTTTATGGCGCAATACAATAAAAGCTGTTCTGATTGAGTGCAGAGAACCCCGGATCACGGCTATGGAACTCTACTTATAGTCACAGTTTATATGCCAACCAATTTAGCCGAAAACTTACCCGATTTCTCAGACTATTTGGGAAAAAAATGCCATTATTGGGGAATAAAACAGCTCCAACTCAATTATAATAGGAGATTTTAATGCAGATCCGATATCTCTCTTCGCACGTGAACTTGCACACTTCTGTAGAGAGAATAACTATAATTACACTGACACTGTGCATTTAAGCTCTGGTTCATTTACATATGTAAGCGATGCCCACGGAAGCACCAGATGGCTTGATCACTGCATTATGACACAGGGGTTGAGTAATGCAGTGAGAAGTATCAACATCACAACCGATGGGACCTGGTCAGATCATCTCCCACAAACTGTCGAAATAGATCTGGATCTAATCCCCGTTATATCCAACAGATAAAAACGACCAAGGGATTTTGGAAAATGGACGGCAAAGTCCGAAAATGATGTTAAAATTTACAACGACCTGGCAAGTAAATTGTTTTCAACAATAAAACCTCCGGATGCCATAAGCTGTCAAAAATCTAACTGTGACAGAACTGAACTAGATTCTCTCTACGATACTCTTGTCAAAACACTGAGAAACTCCGCCATACAAGCGTTTAAAAATAAAGGACCAAAAAAAAAAAGTAACATTGTTCCTGGATGGAATGATCAAGTCTCAACTTTGTATCGTCTGTCAAGGGATTAATTCCTCTGCTGGGTTCAGGCCGGAAAGCCTACGGAAGGCAGAATTTCAAATGAAAGAAAAACAAGCAAGAAAATTTTCAAAATTGCTCTCCGAAAATGCCAACACTCTGAAAACAAAGCACGAATGGATAGCATAGCTACATCTATGCACAAAAAAAACTTTAGAAAGTTCTGGCAAAAAACGTCAACTGTGTTGAAATCCAAGAGCAATGTTCCACTATGCGTCAACAACATCACGGGGAATGAACATATAGCCAACGAATTTAGAGACTTTTTCTCTTTAAGTGGGGATCAAGGAGATACCAGGAAATCATGTATAACGACATGCTTACCTGTGACCAACGATGACCTGGTCATAAATGTCACTTCTGAAATGGTTGTAAATGTGTGATCAGCTCTATACTATCCTAGCCGCCTTATACTCGAGCCTCCTAAGACACACACACATATGCCGATGGATATGAGTCAAACTGTCATCGTACCAATATTGAAATCCAATCAACTGGATGCATTGATATTGGGAAATTACCGACCGATCTCCTTGACGACAATGATTTCAAGACTATTTGAAAAAAATTCTTGTATTTTTTCGGCATTCACTATATAGCAATTTCTAGACATTTTGTTTGGAAGTTTTTAATTTACCATGTACTTTTGTAGTTTTGGAAGAATATCATAACTCAGATACAGCAAACCACCCGGGAGCAGCAGAGACAACAAGAGCAATAGCAGCGCACTACTTCTGGCCGGGAATGAACGAAGAGATCCGCAGACTAGTAAGTCAGTGCATGACGTGTGCAACATCAAAACGCGGCCCAAATAGACCTGCCGCTCCTCAAGGAGGCACAAAACCAAACAAACCATTTGAAGTGGTCGCTGCCGACATTATGGGACCATACCCAAGAACCTTACATGGCAATAGATTCATACTCATGGTAACAGACTTATTCACAAGATGGGTAGAAGCATTTCCGATAAAATCAAGCAAAGCAAAAATCATAATCCGCCATTTAGAAACGGAAGTGTTCCCAAGGTATGGCTACCCGAGACGCATACTCACAGATAACGGACGACAGTTCAACCACCGCCAATGGCTGGCCGCAGTAGAAAAATGGCAATGTAATCATTGGACAACAGCCATCTACCACCCACGCTCAAACCCTACAGAAAGGAGAAACCAGGAGATCAAAAAAGGACTGAGAATTCTCCTCAGAGACTCACCTCACAACGAATGGGATGACAAACTGTCGGGAGTAATAATGACGACCCGAAACAGGCGGAACGAAGCAACAGGCGTATCACCCAGTAAAGCACTACTGGGATACGATATACCGAGACCAGGGCAGTGGCAGGCTTGCCCAGACAACGCAGAAGGGGAAATCGTCTTACCCCACCAGCGAGAAATAACAGATGAGAACATTAGAGTAAACCAAGCAGCGTACCAAGAGAGGTACGCCCCAGTGGCGCAAGCCTTGCTTACATACCAGCAAGGAGAAGCGGTGTTAATAAAGGAACACCAGTTAACCGGAGCCCCAGAAGTAAACTTCGCAGGATTTGCACCAAAATGGAGTGGTCCTCATAAAATTATCACGAAAATAGGAAGAGGAAACACCTACTGGGTAGATAAAAGGGGCAAACATATTAAAATCCATGCAGACGACATAAAAAGGGCACCGGAAATCCAAGGAGACCGGGTGGACGATTCAAATAACGAAGTTTTGGCTCAAGAAGCCCGGGTGGATTGATACGAGATGGCAATGAGCTAAAACGCCGTTGAAAGAACTCGCCCGCCCGGAAGGCTCCGCCGCAGTGCCCAAAGGGAAAAACCCCGTGCGCCATGCCGAGCCAATCACAGACCGCCGGACGCAAGGGACGGGCTCCCGAAGAAACCGCCGTCGAGTTCGACAGGCGTTCAAAAGGGGGGATTTTGGCTACAGAAGGCAGTTCTCCCGGAGCTGCAGACTCCCGCTGTTACCAGCAAATAGCTGCCAAACCCCCACCACGGACTTTCCACCCGTGGAGTGCTTACCTCGACTTACCTCCGGAAAGGAAAGTCACCGCGGAGTGAAGTTACCGAGTGCCTTTGTAACTAAAGTCACCTCAGCGAAGTTACCCAGTGCCTTTGTAAACTAAAGTCAACTCCGTGAAGTTACCCAGTGCCTTTGTAAACTAAAGCCAACTCAGTGAAGTTACCCAGTGCCTTTGTAACTAAAGTCAACTCAGCGAAGTTACCCAGTGTCTTTATAAACTAAAGTAAACTCAGTGAATAAGACACTCCATAGAATTAAGTCCAAGTGAATTCAGTGAAATAGACACTCTTTAATATTAAGACTTAGTACCTAGTGGACGTTATATGATTATTATAAAATAAACAAAGATTATACTACCACGAATTGTTTCTCTGAGCCCTATTGATATTACCCACCTATCAAGACAAATTTTAAATTATTTATTTTTATTTTATATTAAAAAATAATTAATATATAAAAAAAAATTATGTTTGTCTGCCTGTCCTCGATTTTATCGAAAATTACTTAACCGATATGGCTAAAAATATCATAGTTTTTTTCTTATTACTGACGGGAAGGTTCCTGTGTCAACTGTGGTTAGAGGTGCATAAATGCGAAGATAATCTTCTCTACCCAATGAGCGGGTTTCTATTGCTACTGTAGGACTTTTATTTATTTTGGGATCGGTGCTGGGGATCCAGCGGCCGAGATCGGAGATGTAGGCATTCGAATTTGATTCTAATTTGGAGTAAAACGTTTTGGCTAAATCTATTATAAGTTTTCGAAGTGGAGGAATTTCCGAGCCACTGTTAATTATGCTATTCCTGACGAACCAGGAATTTTTGGTGAATCGTCGGAGCAATGCATTCTGGAATGATTCTACCTTTTTGTATTTGAAGTAATATGGGTGATGTGTCAAGAATTTTTTCAGACTAAAATATAATAATTCCTGAAAACCATTAATACTGTTTCATTTTTTTTCCATGAGACGAATCTTTCTTTATGTTTGTAAGTAAATTGTTCAATTCTCAGTCGCACTCCATTTTTTTAAATTTTTTTTTTATTTAAAAAAGCAGATCTTTTATTTTACAGCATTATTTTCAATGAACAAATAAAACATATATTTTACACTCTCGAAGAAAGCAAACTCTATGGGGTATAAGATTTTAAAATAAGTTAAATAAAAACAGGAATTTTGGTTGCAATCATATGTTTACATGCCGACTACACTTCGCTAGAATTTTCATAATCACCTCCTATTCCTTGAAAATACTTCGATGCTTAAAGCCGAGAGTGTAAACTGAATAATTCTGAGGAGTATAATAAGTGGTTTTTTTAGATCGTAAGTTTAATGGATTGAATTCGATTGGATTCTAACATTATGTTTCTACCTTCATATTCGATAGAGCAAAACAATGCAATGCAAAAAAGGCCTTCGTGGTCTACCAGCGATGCCGAAAAAAGGCAGAAGCGTTCATCCGTGTGAGTCTGAAAAATTATGGATAAATAATAATAAATGTGTTACTTCTAAAGCGCCGTTTTTGTGGGAAAATCACCTCAAGGGCGCTTTGTGTGCGCCGGATACAAGTGTAATATATTTTTTATCGTATTTTCAAACAACTGATAACTGACACAATAATTATTTCTAACTAAATATAATACTGACGGCCTCCATGGTCGAGGGGTAAGGCTCTCGACTACGAATCCGAAGGTCGCGGGTTCAAATCCCGGCGTGCGCAAGTAATTTTTATTTAATTAATTTGTGTTGTTTCACAATTAATTAATCTAAAAATAATATAGGTATATTTGCGCACGTTCCAGAGTGGAAGATACTCTCAGTATCGCCCTGGTGAAAGACCACCATTCAGAATTGAAACGTTGCTTGAAATGGCTTTTAGCCGTGTTTGGTGAACAGATCTGAATAGCCAGGTATTCCCAACCTTCCTCTTCCCCTTCTCCTTCCCCTCCCCAATACCTTCAGCCTCACAACATTCCCCAATTGGGAATGCTATAGTCTCACTGGCTCCAGACGGTTGGGAGCAGTTGGGACTCTTGTGAGGTATTCATATAAAAAAAATACATTTGATAAAAAATAATTTGAGATAATACACGTTCACATGAAGAGTACAGGGAAAAAACAGGGTTTATCAAAACATTTGCAAAATCAAACTATGAACGACGTTTTAATTTCGTCTAGGTTGCTACCATAGTAATATTATGGTAACAAGTGAATATCGCGATTAATCACAAAACTAGAGTCATTTGAAAATAAAGAACAAGTAATACTATCTTTTTAAAAAAATTATTTGTTAATAAGTATGCATTACGATTTAATTTAAATAACAAATTATTCATTAAAAAAGGACAGCAATTTTTGTATTTTATTAAGATCATATTTAAAAAATTAATCACAGCATAAAAAGTGTTTTTTCTCTAAAGAATTGTGTTCTTGTAATAAGCCCCGTTTTTCCACTGTACCCTTCACACGCTATCCTAAAAAATATATTAATGAGTGTAATTCAATTTAATGTTAATGTTTTGTGATTTCGGTTTTTATTTTATATTTATATTGTTTCTACTTCTGTATTTGATAGGTACATACTGATTTAGTTGTCTACTTTGATCTATGTTTTCTTTTAACTGTTTTAAATTAATAAAGCAGGAGACCTACATCATTTAAAAAAGAAACTGATTCCGCCAATTTACATTAAAGTTCGATTAACATCTACCAGACCAGCACCGCGCAGTGCAGACACGTGAGTAGCGGGTACGGCAAAATTAATTGCATACATTATTGAAAACTTAGCCATCTGAAAGAAACTATTTGTGTTATATAATTAGGAAATATTATTTTATACAGGATCTGTTGTTGTTATTTAAGTGTTCATTTTATTTTTTTGATATTTTTATAGAAATATTTATGTTTTAAGTTTGTTACACATGTTTTTTTTATTTTTTTTATTTATATTTATATATATTGTGTAACTTAACCTTACCTATAAATTTAGTATAAGGTTTTGAATAACAAGCTCCCGTTAGACAAACTACTAAAAAGTATTTTTAATAATTATTTTTTTTTATTGAGATTTAAGAACCTCATCGTAATATTTAATCATTGAAGAAGATAATATTAACATAACCTAAATGAAAGATGAAACCGGATAAAAGGACAGAAACTAAAAATATTTCAGTCGCATCTGGGACTCGAACACAGGTCCTCTGCCTATCCGGGGCAACGCTCAATCGGCTTAGCTAATGAGACAAGTTCAATTTGTGTCATCTACATCAATATCATATCTCAAATTCAAGATTTGTGAATATTATCTTCCATTGTTTAATCTCATATTATTGGCAGCTATTTTTATGATGTTTCCAAAGTTCTACCCGAACTCAATTGCAAACTTAAACAGTGTCTCGGATTTACATCCGACTTTTTATTTATATGAGTTTACTAAAAATTAGTTTATCGAAACCTTTTGCCTTATAGTTTGTTATTTTAAAAATCAACACATTCATGCACGGTGCAACGTGAATACCCCCTTCTGTGACGTGCCTGCCACTGTACGTGTCTGCACCGCGCGGTGCCGGTAGATCTGAATAAACCCCGCAGACAGGCCAATGAACATGAGTATAATGTTCAAGAACAAAGTTCGATATTTGAAATTATTTGATCAAAACTTATTTACATCGAACTTTCTTATATTATAGATACCATATCCATTTTTTTTAAATGAACCATATTATATATTATACATGTTGTCAATATTTACCTGTTGACAACTACAAAAGTAATTTAGCAGGTTTTAAATGTTAATTAAAAAATAAAATTAAAAGAAGATTCTATTTGCTTGCTTCGGGCACACGGACACGCCCACAACGCGCTTCTTTTCGTTCATAAACAACTACGTAAAAATGAAATAACATCTCCTGTTTGTTCATTAATTATTCTCCTAAAAACATGTGGCCAATTTAATTGAACATCAGTAAAGTTTGAAAAAAACTCTTATTTAGTTTTGTATCTACTTGGAATCCACTTGCTACCCGTACATCAAAAAACGTACTAAAAATAATTATTTATACCATCAAAATCTACACAGAGCAGTTTCAGCATCAAATTCAACATTTACGAACAAAAGATGGTTATTGAATAGCCCTCGAAAAATTATTATCCAACAATAATCCATTTAATCATCAATCCACCCGTCCATCATTCAGGAGGCTGCGCCTTTACAGAATATATTCGGTACAAATTTGGGATGAAAACCCTTCATCTCTTCTCAGAACAGGCTTCATTAGCCTCGAGCCTGGCGTTTAAGGGATATATTCATATTTTGTACAATACTGAACGGTTACGTACCAGTTATTATATCTATACTTTAGAATAAATAGAGGGGATGAAGCACTGAGATAAAAGTGGGTAAGGAAAGTAATTTGCTTTAAATAGAGGGGATGAAGCACTGAGATAAAAGTGGGTAAGGAAAGTAATTTGCTTTTGAAAGCTTTCGTGGCAGACAATTCATCTGATATACATTGTAATAAGGTCAGACGTGTTTTAACCATGCAACCGCCTCAAGGATGTCTATCGCTAATTCTACTTCTTCATCTATCATTTTATTCCAGATTTACCGATCTTTGATTTTGCTTCCTCTCATCCGAAGGTCTCAAATCGTCATCCCATACCATTACGGCCCCTACTAAAATTATGAATTGATTTTAAATTATGTAATATTTACCTAAAAGCAAAAAATCTGTTTGCATGAAACAGAAAAAACTCTCCGATGAAAATTGCAAAGTTTTAATTTGATACCTGGAATTTCCATGTTCACTCTACCCTTTTCAACTAGAATCCTAACTCTCGTGAGATATTGAGCTTTGGAATGTCTATTAAACCAATAAAAAATAAGATAAACGATCATTTTTAAAACGTATTTCGAGAAAACAGTGTTGAACTTCGGGTAACATAGCTAGAATAATATTCGATGACGACCGAGATGTAAAAGTTTAAAGATTCGCAAGTCTTGGTAGTTTCAAGTACAAAAAGGTATTGCAGCAACAATGTGCACAATAACTTGCCATTGCATTGCGCCTACGTTTAAATAAATTATTTTCTAATCATTGAAGAAGATAATATTAACATAACCTAAATGAAACATGAAATCGAAAATAAACAACAGAAAATAAAAAGATATCAGTCGCATCTGGGACTCGAACCTAAGACCTCTGTCTTTCCGGGACAACCGCTTTACCAACTTAGCTAATGAGACCAGTTCAATGTATGTCATCTTCATCGATATCATATTTCAAATTCAAGACTTTGTCAATATCATCCTCTATTTTTAATCCCATATTAATGGCAGCTATATTTATGATGATTACAAAGTTCTTCACGAACACATTTGCAACTTAGATAGTGTCTCGGATCTATTGACTTTTTACTAAAAGTCTAAAGAATATATATATTTTTCTTAATTATTAATTATTTTATTTACCTATTTAATAAGTTTATAAACCTCATTGTAATATTTAATCAATAAAGAAGATAATATTAACATTAGATAATATTAAATATAACAATGCGGTTTTTAAACTTCAATAAAATAATAATAATAATTCAATTATTTTCTAATTTCTTCAAATTATTGGTATTCACTTTGCGGCGTCATTATTAATTAATTAATTAAAATGTATACTTTATATTCCTGATGATGACAGCATTTCTGTCGAAACATGTAGATGTTTATGTATATTTATGAAGTGGTGTAAACAAAGTATATATTTTTTAACTGATTAATTAAATTATTTTCTAATCATTGAAGATGATAATTACAACAATTAAATTCCCAAAAAAGTAAAAAAGACGAATAAACAGAAATCAAAAAGGTAATGGATGCCACTGAGATTCGACCCTAGATATTGTAGTTTTATTGGGACAAATGCTTCTGCCAGTTGAGCTATCGAGATCTACTAAAATTCGGTCATTTTAATCAACCTCATAGTGCTCTATGAGATTTACTAACATTATCATCAATCGTTTCTCATATTTTGTGGCTGCCATCTTTTGGTGTGATGTGGGTTCTAATCCCAGTAGCGACCAGTGAAAGTTTTTTCAAAAGCGCCTTTGTGCAGTGAATTCCCAAAAAAAAAAATATAGCAAACTTGTTTTATAAATTTACGACACTTTAAAACAGCAAGCCAATCAAATTCCTAGCTAAAAAATTCACCCCACCTTATTAGTCCGAAATGAATCCCATACGTACGTTTTGAATTCAGCGTCTATGAGACTTTCCGTTGTGAATAATGGTTTATAAAATCCCATACTCGTAACTCCGCAGTGTGGAAGCGTGCAAACCATTAGGAATATGTTAGCTGCCCGATTGCGTAGCGACTATGGGATTTGTTAACACTTGTAAGTAATAGCATTTTACAAAAATCAATAGATTTTTTCAAAAAGTTATTTTTTTTAAAGTTCAGTTTCTTGCGAAAATTGTGATTTTCGTATTTACACAAGAAAATTATAACCCACGACATTAGCTACAGCTACAGACACTTTAATGAATCACCAAATGTAATATTATTACTAGGTCGTTAATCTCTGGTACATTGACATAACGAAATTGCTTTAGATCTACGGAAAACTACGAATGATTATGGAACATAACGACGTAGCATTTATGGACAAATGAATTTTTTTCTCATTATTTTTAAAAATCTCCGATTAAACTCCCAATGAGAGACGCCGCGAACCGCCACTGATCGTGACCGTTACCTTTTTATTTATTTCATGTATATTCGTCTATTTCATATTTCATTGAGAGTTGCTGATATAATCTTCTTCGGTGGTTAAAAAATATTACATTTAATTAATTTTAATTGAATTTAATATCTGTTGCTCGGTTCATCTGTTACCAACGTTGGAATAAAGTAAATCCGATAGAGTTTCATAGTTCACTAGCTTCGTCCAGACAGGCTACACAACGCAACACACATTCTCAATGAGCAAATAAATAATTTAGCCGTCAAAAGGGAAAAACAAAGTGGATCAAATCATTTGTGACCATAATAATGTTTTCGGACATTTTTATTAGGTCTTAATATAAATGCAAAATCACTTTGGGGGGTTATTTTCAATAAAATGCAAAGAAAATATTTTATAACTTCTCCAAAAGATTGGTATTCACTTTGTGGCGTCATTATTAATAAATAAATTTTGAATTGTTTTGTATTCACCACTTTATTAATATACACATATCTACATATTTCGAAAGCGATGATTTCTTCATCAGGAATATATAGAATACTATTATATATAATACTTATAACATATTTGTTTAAACCGCCATTTAATGTATAAATATCGATAAGTTTCGGAAGCGCAACTTCCCTTTCGGAGTAATACAATAATATAAATGCTCGTTCGTACTTATCTAGCTCACGCGTCGCACGCCTCTGGGAGTACGGATGACCCTTGTATGTTCTCGATCGGTAAACATCACGAGTGGGTTTTGTTTGAAGTCAACTCATAAACATTATTTTTATTTTTTTATATGAATACCGCAGAGTCCCAACTGCTCTCAACTGTCTGGAGCCAGTGAGATTATAGCATCCCCAATTAGGGAATGTTGTGAGGCTGAAGGTATTTGGGAGGGAACGGAGAAGAGGGGAAGAGGAAGGTGGGGAAATACCTGGCTATTCATCTGGTCACCAAACACGGCTGAAAGTCATTTCAAGCAACGATTCAATTCTGAATGGTGGTCTTTCACCAGGGCGATACTGAAAGTATCTTCCACTCTGGAACTTGCGCAAATATACTACATATTATTTTTAAATGAATTAATTGTGAAACAGCACAAATTATTTAAATTGAATTTACTTGCGCATGCCGGGATTTGAACCCGCGACTTTAGGATTCGTAGTCGAAAGCCTTACCCCTCGACAATGGAGGCCGTCAAAACTACCCACCAACAATTTATTTCATTTCGTAACTTCAGACTATCTCTTGAAGAAAGTGATCAGGAAGTTATTGTGGTTCTTTTTAAAAATAACACCTAATAATACTGATTCGTGTATTATTGTAAGAAAACTTTCTCAATAACATTATTTTACGTGACTCAACACAAAAAGCATCTTTCGATTGGCAAAGCCATAACGATCTCATTTGCGGAACTTTTGGTATTAATTTATATTTTTTCAAATCATTTTGAAACTTGGTGAATGCAAATAGTGCGTTATGTTCAAGGTTTTAATAGATTTACTAGGTTGGTACCATTATTTCTTTAATTTATGTGAATCGCAAAGGTATTGAGTAAGTGAACCTATATTGAATTAATTTTCTAGCACGTGAAGGACTTGAGTTTAAAACCTATGAAAACAATTCATTTCAATATTTAAAAGCATTACATGCTAAGAGCGTGTTTTTCTAAAATATTTAAATTATCGCCATATGTGAGCGCGTATTACGTTTCATTTACCCTTTAGACGAAATACGCCCTTAGAGTGCTAATGTTCTTCCAAATGAAAGTAGCAATAACTTCTAAAGTAATGAAAAAAAAACCAACACAAAACTACACCAACATTTTTTTCAAATAATTCTACAAAGTGCTATCAAGCATCTTACATGTTTCATTACTGCCAGTTTTAATTCGGGTATGAAAGGGCTAAGACAGTCTCTTTTCCTTTATAAGAAATACAGATCTTTTACGATATTAAAATGGTAGGTCGATACAAATACGGAAAACTTTTCTAAAACTTGAAATCACTAATGCAAAAGTGGAATGGTCTTGTGTGCTTGAATCTCACGCGACATCTCCGCGTTGTCGTGTTCAAAATCACCTCCCCGAATCGTGTTTACCGGTGAGGGGGAGGGGTAGTCGGCAAGGGGGAAGTGGGAAAAGTCTTCGGGAGGAAGTAGGTAAAGGGTAAAGTCGGTAGGGGAACGTGGGCACAGGGAAAAAGCGAGCAAGGAGAAAAGTGAGTACGGGAAGACTGGGTAGGAAGAGTGGGTAGTGCCGGGTAGAATGAGGAGAATGTTGTGTCGAGGCAGGGTTGGGATGGTAGAAGCACGCAAGTCACGTTCTGACCCACTTTACCCGACTAACCACACATCTCACGGCGCTGAGCATCACTATTCTTCATCAAGTCCGAAGTAAAAATACGAATCTGACGCGTTTTGTATTATCTCGAACTTGACTCAACTTTCTACTTTAAAAAAAAAATAAATAACAACACACAGATCAACGAACGTAATATAAGAGATCTATGATACTTACCGTTTTTACAACATTTGTAAAAAATGTTTTCATGTTTTTTTGTTGTTAAATGACCGTATTAGATAATTTGCGTCAATGCTCTTCCTCCGTAGGTGAATTTGGTACGTATTTAGGGTGTTGTTTTGATACTGTTTAAGTTTGAAAGCTTTTTACAATGATGGCTTTAATAGTGGTGTGAATATAATATGGTAATTAAAGATCATATGAAAATAACACCAGAAACTCGTTAACCATGCTCGTGTTCGAACGACGAGTTGTATCTAAGAGATCGTTGATTAAAAAATGACATGGTCACGGATTCAAAGTTGGCGTAACTAAATACTGCATCAGAGAAGATACTATCAAAATCGACCTGGTTAGAGAAAAGCATTCAAAATCGAAACGATACTTCAACGCTGTCGCTTTATTTATTGACTCGATCTGAATAGTCGGGAACTCCCGAACCTAACTTTTGTCCCATCTCCTACCCCATTTCCTCCTGTTTCACGACTCCTCCATTTGGGAGGGCCAAAGGGTAGCTCCAGGCTGTGGGACTTTGTATGGAACAGAAATTTTAAAATTAGAGAACATAACAAATTTATTACATTCAAACTTCTGCTTTCACCATTGTGGCAAGGGAAAGTTGGCCAAAGTACCCCTTTCCCGGAATACCTACTCGCATCACCTCTCGTCGTCTGGTTCCTTCCTCCCCTAACATAATCAAACTTTTATGAACCACAAAATCGTCGGTTTAGGGACTCTTAGCGCGGCCCTTCGGCGATATTATTTTATTACCACTACAAATTTGACATCCACACGCGTTTCGTAAGTTTAGCATTAGTATAACTTTTTTATTACATTCCGAATATTCTATTTAAGTACACATTTCAATAAGCACGTCATAAAATGTTGTCAAGGTTTTTGGGTAAGATAATAATTGTAATTATATAGGTACATTTCAGAATAATTTAATTCAATAATGATTGTGATCAGAAACAGGAACTTGACATTATTGTAAACAATACGTAAAACGTCTTCGATGGGAGATAATATTCTATGAGGTGCCTTGACCACCAGGGAAATTGAGGTGGGAGCAATTAGGAACCGACTTAAGAAGAATTCTGTAAGGTTTTAATATCAACCGTGAAACCTAAAATCAGTGTTTCCAACCCCAAGCTCTCTGAGTGATGAATAGAGCGTTGAATTATATTGTCATGTCATCGAAACAAGACTAAAAAAAAGTTAATAATTTTAATTTCAAAAATCTTATTCTTCATTACGAAGCTATATTTCAGAGTGAGATATGATGTCTTCCTTTTGTCCTTAGCCATACTACTAAGTTCACGAGCCTTCCCATCATTTTCCTGTCCCTCCCATAGTCAATCTATCTCTTAGTTAGGGTAGGTACAGGTACCCAATTTTCCGTTGGTATACTATCGCCTAGCAGTTATTGAAGCCCTTGGGTTGGGACCAATAGAATATATTTTGATTATTTAATAAACATGTTTTTTTTATTACAGGTGAATGCACATTGTCCTCCATGCTAGGAGTTCACATACAAAAATTAGCCACTCATCTCACTAGGACAATCCTGTGTTGAGATGAGCGGCTTTACAATTTAATAATAATCAGTAAATAGTAATAAGTAAATAATAATACATGAATAAAAAATAGTAACTATTAATAAGTAAATAATAAGAATTAATTAAAATAAATAATTAGAATTAGCTATATAATTAGCACATACTTCGAACAATTTCAAACAGAAATAATTTTTATTTTTTATTTAATTATAAATAAGAAAAAAATTGTTAGATTTTAGTAAGACTGCAGCCATATCCAAGTGTGTATTTTACAAGGCTAGATGTTTTGAATCGTGTAGGAAGTGAATAATTGTAAAACTTAATGTGGTGTTTTTACCTAAATGATGTGTTTGTTTTAGCTATTTGTAGTTTATGTGCATGTTTCGATCTAGTATTTCAAGAAGGTGAAGTGTTAAATGTATTTACATTATTGTAGAATAAAATCAGCACATGTTTTGAATACTCTACAATTAAATAAATTCATTAGCAATCTTTGTCAAGTGGCAACACCGACGCACGCATGCGCAGTCACGGCTGACGAGAAACCGAAATGCCATTCGTATTTCCTACACTTTATCGCTGTCAGCACTGGGAATTTCTTAAATATGGTTGAAGTGGACGTTTATATTGGTACTTTAAGTATTACTTTTGCAATTTTTTTTAATTCTTTACTGGCACAATCCAAGAAATGATTCCATATTCCATTTTAGATCGTGCTAATGCTAAGCATTTTTTTCACAAATGTTATCACAGGTGTTTAGAATATTTATTATTCACGGTTTGCTTTCAGTTTCGAGTTCATATCTATTTGTATTATTATGTAAGTTGCATTTTCTAGCGTTCATACATGCATTCATTGTATTCGAAACATTACAAAATACCGTTTAACATATTTGTCACATTCATTAAAAAAATTATAAATCAACACGATTTATTAATAATTCATTCGGACGGTAGCGCGATATGCGTCACCATTATGGTACGATGAATGGCAGTCACCAGGTCCTAAATGTACAGCAAATGACATCAGTTTATATAAGACAACGATTCATTAATAAAAGGTTCGTGATTGGAGCATTAAAAAAGATAATTTTTATTCCATGGGTGATAGATAACAAGATCCTTTGCGACAATCAATTAAAATTCTGTATACATTAATATTTACCATTTGGAGTCGATGAATAAAATGATGTCACCAAAATTAGTAAATCATCGCAGCCATTTTGGCAATTTACGGGAGAAACAAAGAAGTGTTTATTTTTAAACTAGTATGATTTTTTTAAATTTTGGGATATAATTTAGATCTGCTTTCCATACCCAATAAATGTATGTGATAAAATTTTAGTTTTTAAAATAAAATAAAGTTGTAGAAGAATTTTGGATTGCTCTTTTTAAATTTTAAGAATGCGATTCAATTAAAGATTTAAGTTATGAAACGCAAATAAATCGACATTCAGCTTTGCCACCTAAACCCAAATATTTTTGTCGACTAAAACATTTTTTTCATATTATTTTTATCGTTTTCGTTTACACATTTTTAATTTTTTTTTTCTACTTCTTGATACAATTTTTAACTTATTATTATTATAGTAAGGATGTCACAGTAATATTTCGTTCATACGTTCATCAGAAATACGGAGCTCGTATCTTAATTTATTAAATAAGGACGTACGGATTTTATTAATTGAGGTGACGATGTGATGCCATATGCAACCAAGATATTTGTCAAAAGAAAAACCGTGGTGATAATTGTGTCATTGGAATTCGAACTGACATGACGTGTTATATTTCCATTCGATTAATGTTCCTTTTGTGTCGCCATCACTAGTGTAGAACCAGTACATCATACTATAAAATTTCCAAGAAACTTTGAGTCAATGATCGAATGTTCGTTTATGACTGTAGTGTGATATTTTTAAAACATGAACGCGAATAAAAGTGATTATTACGAGGATGCATTTACTTTGGATAAAATACAGTAGTTTTGTGACATTATACAGGATTTATGTGGATTTTTTTGTGGGTGTATCAGGTCCTATACATAACATTCACAGATGGAAATGCCTGGCGGATTTGTCCGCCGAGCATGCCCCGCGAACGAATCCGCTTATTTATTCTCGCGCCCGGACCAGATCGACCCGGATCGTCGTTCGGGTCATCCTTCTCATTTTAAGCGGACAGACACGAACACATAATTGAGCATGTAAATTTATACGACTGATTTTTATTCTGTTTAAATTGTTTTTTTTTTGTCCATTAATATTAGCGCGCCTACAACAGGCGCAATTTTATGTTTCTCCGACTACTGTAAACACAACCGTACAGCAAGGAACCCAAAATGCGAATGAATGCTCGATAGCTCGATGCTCGCGTGGAGTGGTCGTCGGCGGATCGGTCCGCCCAGCAAGCCCGACGGTCTTGCCCGCGTGTGAATTCCTCGATGTACTCGTCAAACTTTAACCAGCGATATCTGAGCTTATTTTGAGCAGAAAATGTAGATGGCATATTAGTCTCCTGTGATTTTTTTTCACTTAAAAATATTTTTTAAATTAGTAGGTAGACCAGTCACGGTCGGTTGGGCGGGTATTTGGCTGATAGTCCACTAACCGGTAAGAACATGTGACATTTTTTGTTGTTGTTGATTGAATTAGATTTTTTTTTACTAACAAAAAAATCACCGGAGACTAATATTCCATCTATATTTTTACTCCAAATAAGCTCAGAAATCACCGGTTGAAGTTAGTGGGGTACGTCTTGATCCACCATTTTTTTTTTAAAAGGGTATATTTGTAAGGAAACAGATTAAAAATTCATTCGATTAGTTTATTACAAGAATATATATATACAACTAATTTTATTTAGGTTACGATAATTTTTTTACTCAAGGTTACTTCGATAAAAAATGTTTCTCAATTCAATCAAGTCTTATCTTTCAATCACACCTATAAATGTTGTCAATATTATCATTTTTATGGATTCTTTAATCCTGTTTGGCTCCGTCTGGACATTAATTATTTAAAAAAATATTGCACTTTCATCGTAATCAATCGATCATTATTTAGTTTAATAAACTAGTCAAATTAATGCAAGAATCAATATCCAAAAAACATGTGACATTGAAAAAAGTACGTTTGTCGATGATAATTTTTTTAAATTTTTTTTTTACTACTTCGCGATTAGACCACCATCCATACCATAGTAAAAACATTTATTTATTTAGCACAATTATAAATAATATTATTAACAATTGCCAGGAAACCGTTCCTTTTTGGTATACGCATTGGGCATTATGAAAAAAATATAGCCATCAAAATAATTCATGGCATTCCTAATTCCGACCATACTAACGCGATCAATAGATAAATAATAACAAATTATTATAAGCAATAATTATTAACCTGAAAAATCATTCAAATTGAATAATCTTCCGAGAAAAAATACATGCGGCCGACGGAACACGAACCCGCGACCTTTTGTTTACCGGTACGTCGGCCGCATGTATTTTTTCTCGGAAGATTATTCAATTTGTATGATTTTTCAGGTTAATAATTATTGCTTATAATAATTTGTTATTATTTATCTATTGATTAATAATTATTGCTTACAATAATTTGTTACCATATTTGTGCTATGCATAAAAAATTTTGTCTTATAAACATTAGTTTATCATTTAAAAAGATAAATAATAGCTATTCTTCCGAGATCTCCTCAGTCGATTGATAATATCATGATAATAATATATAATATTGATTTTGATCTGTGTGGATCTAATCGTATGCCTATCAAAACAACATCGACGTATTCGGTGGTTACGTATCTCATAAAATAGAAAACATTGAAACCAATTTCGCAATCAACTTGTTGTATTACAACAATTTTTAAAAAAATTCTTGGACCGTGCTACGAATGATAAAATAATATACCTTTACGAGTTTTCTACATTTACCAATACGATGAAGTTACATTTGTCTCCTCTTGGTATTGACCAAAGAATATTGGATGAACTGGAAAAACAGCGAAACACTGTCATTTAATGAAATCTTTTCAAAATTGCCGTTTTAATTACAGTTCTTACGGATTCGTCAAGATGTATAACTAAAATAGAACCAGTTGTAAGATATAGTGCCTGACAGAAAATGAAAAAAAATACAGTTGGCAGTCTTTGATAGAAAGACACTTAAAAAAATCTTTGAAACTGCACACATGAGCATGGGGTTATGTAGGTAGACAACGAATACTGCAATAGGCTGGACAGGAATATAGGCACTCGATTCAACATTTTTAGATCGCCGTAAACTAATGATTTTGCTCTTTCATCTGTAGGGTTTTAGAATTCTGAGTATACCTATCTTGCTCCAACATTATCAAAACTAACCTAACCTAACTTTTGATTCGATGTAAATGGGGTAGAAAAGTATGAAAGTGCCCTTAAAAGTAATCAAATTACCCGCCATTGTTCTGTTCTACTGCATCTGGGTGACTGGGCTCTTCCTTTGAGCACAAGATTCAGATAATGCGGAAGTTTCACGGCATTATCTCCAAAATTATTCTATAAACAAATTTTTAAAAGTAAATTTGATTTAATTATAGGCTTCTCCCGATCATTAAAACAACATTTTTGGAAAAATTAAAAAATTATAACGTCTGGATTATACATTTTCTCGTACAATGGCGCCTTGCCCCTTTTCATTTCAAAAAATATTTTCTAATAATACTTATAGACGATTACATGAATATTTTAATGTGATGGGATATCGTTCGCGACCTGAAAATTCTGTATGCGTTAACTTATAAATTCTTGACGGCAGTTCAAATTTCACGACGACAGAACTCACAGTTGGAGAGTTTTCGCTACTTCAGACAAAAAACAATTTCTGCTTTCTAGATAAAATTACGATGTGTTTATAATTTTTCTTATACTCTGAACCCTATTCTTCAAAGTACGACACCAAGCGTTTTACAAGTGGATAATCAACACAGCACCTTCGAGGTGATTTTTCACAAAAACGGTGCTATTTAAATTATCCAAGTATTATGTATGTGTACCTAATTTTTAATTTTTTAACCCGCACAGACGTCACGTCGTTCAATTCCTCGGCAGGCTAAATCCTCCATCATGACACAAGCAACATTTTACATATAATGTGATGGGAGTTGGAGATTTTCAAATATTGTCAGGTTATTCGTAACTCGGGAATAGCTGCCAATAATATTGGATAAAAAATGGAGAATAATATTAACAAATCCTGAATTTGAGATAAGATATCGATGAAGATGGCATTAATTGAACTGGTCTCATTAGCTAAGTTGGATAAGCGGTTGCCCCGGATAGGCAGAGGACCTGGGTTCGAGTCCCAGATGCGACTGAAATCTTTTTATTTTTTGTCATTTTTTTCCGTTTTCATGTTTCATTTAGGTTATGTTAACATTATTTTCTACAATAATTGATTATTTAAACTTGGAGTTAACGTTTTTGACATGTGTTCAAGCTGTGCCCTAGTGAGAAATTTCTAGTTAATTTGAGAGGCGGGGGTATGGGTACAGCCGCCCCGAGAACCATTCATTGGATAACCAACACGTAGGTCTGCCGTAGGTCATCCCAAGTGGTTCGCTACGGCAGGTGAATGGGCAGGAGTGGCCGGGTTCAGGGGGTGAGGTCTTGGTGGCGGATACGTCTGCCCACCAGCTGCGTGGTGGGCTGAATCGGGAAAGACCGGTTGTGGAAGACCCCATGATCTCTCCAGCCAGACTCTGTCGATCCATTGGGAGGGATGGATTAATATGTCCGTCACTCCCAGACACACTGACTCTCAGATTCCTACCCACCGTTCATACCCTTTTCGTTCCCAGAACCGCCTCTCCTTTCTTTCCTTAAAAATACCCTCCATACGTCATCTCCAAAGATGAAATGGGCCCGGAGGAATATTATTTTATTTCAGTATAGAGATAATATAAAAAAATAAATAACCTGATTGACAGAAAGCGTTCGGTTCATTTTGTATATAAAATACTTCCTGCGTCATCTTATACTTAATGCCATACAAGAAAAAGAAATATTTAGGTGGTATTTAAAGAGGTCTGTTAGAAATCGAGTGGGTAGATGCGTCGGGTTACCACCCCCAGGCGTCGTGAGTGGAATTATCTGTCAGCAAAGGCCTCGTCATTGTACAAGTAAAATTTTCCTCTTATAATAATGGAAGTATTACTATTAAATAAACAAACTAAAACAATTTTACCAACACTCAAAGAATTACTGTGCAAAAACAGTTTTGGCTTTCTTTATCAAATATTAGCGTAAGTACATGGGGTTGCCTGGGGTTATGAATGCTTTGCAGTAAAGTTTTAAGGGTGTGGTGTGTTACTCCTGCCCCTGCTCTGCACCTATCATTACCCTATCCCTACTCCTACTCCTAACTTTACCCTCTTATTTTGAATGTCAAGTGTACCAAAATTCTGTTTTATCGGTGGGAAAGGAAGATTGGGGTTGTTGATAGAAATCTCACTTAGACAGTAATCTTCCTCGTATTTTAAATGTCAAATGTGCAAAACTTCATCAAGCTTAGAATAAAACTGTAGATTTGTATACAAACAGACAAACACAAGCTTTTGCTTCTCTACACAAGCATTGCTTAAAAGAGAAGTGTAGAATTGTAAAATGTATATTAAAATACAATTTATCAACCATAATAAAAAATAAAATAAAAAATAAGTCCCGGAACACTCTTCTTTATATATAAATATTCCAAAACAAGAAACTTGATTATTCCAGATTTGTAAGTTTTCGGCTGCCGTCCGTCTCTTTACGACGGTAATTTCAATTGTTCGTTGGAAATAAAGCGAGTGATTTGAGTACAAACTGAATAATTTACCTTAATTACGATGTTCACCTGAATTATTTGACGGATTATTTAATGCACCATCTACCAAGCCAACTTTATTTGTCAGTTTTGTTAATTTACTACAGAAATTCGACGCAAAAGCGAATGGTGACAGTGGCAAAAAGACATGGCAAAATCGAGTTAATCAAATGCTTGAATCGAACTTACTCAGAAGTCAGAATAACAGAGGAGTATGAGTGTGTGCCAAGATAGAGTTAGGTTGGAGTTCCATACTAACTGCCGACCCTGTGAGGAGGCGGCGTAATTATTTGTTGAATAGTACAGAAAACTTTATGACGGAATTACCTCTTCCTCACATTCAATAAATGCTGGCGTTCTACAGAGATCCGTTCTATCTCCGACTTTGTTTTTGTTGCACATCAATGACCTTTTGTCACGTGTACTAACTTATTGTTACGCGGATTGCAGAGTACAGTCCATGATAGCTTTGTGTTTGACAATTCCCCAAAGGGTATACAAACTCCAACAGCTCGGATGGCTTTGAAGCAGAGAATGGACGGTTACATCTAAAGGGTTTCCTCTTAGGGTAAGAATAACCTCGTCGAATTTAATGTTTCAAAGATCCAATCATGTCTGATTACGTCCAAAGGGGATCGAAATGATGACTTAGTATTCTTCAACGGAAGCGATCTTTCCAATATACCTTCCATTGATATGCTTGATGTAACTTCAGGTGACCAACTCAGGCACGGGAGGTCCATTGAAGCCGGAGTCAAGTTAGAAGCTGGTCGTACTGTATAGAGCCCGCAGATACTTTAATAGTACACAACTGCTAACCCTATAGAAATCGCAAGTTCGCCTCACTGTTGAATTTATTAGCCACCTCTAGTCTGGAGCCCCAAAATACATGAAAAAACCCTTGACTCAGTGCAGAAACGGGCGGTCATTTTGATAAATTCCCCTATCTTAACAAACGGATTGCAATCTTTAGAGCACAGGCGTCAAGGGAGAATACTATCCTTGTTCTGCCGGTATTTCAATGGAAGATGCTCTGAAGAACTAACATTATTGATCCCTTCGGCACGGGTGCTAAACGTGCGCCCACCATTTGTACACATTCGAGCATCGATGGCTTTTTTGAGAGAACACTTCCCAGATCGCCTCATCTCAATTAGGGGCGATTTGGAGTGGCCAGCCCGCTCTCCCGATATGTCCCCTTATGATTTTTTTCTATGAGGTTTTTTGAAATCCCGAAGTCCCGAAATCGAAATTTGGAGACCAACATCCAGGAAGAAATTACCAGGATAACTCCTAATATGCTTGCAAGGGTCATGGCAAACGCCAGAAATCGTTTTACTCGGTGTATGGAGAATGAGGGACGCCATCTACATGTTTTAATCTTCAAAAACTAAGTAAAACAAAACTTTAGGTATGTGCCTACATTATAAAAAACAAATAAGAAATTTCTGATTCATACAATGGGTTTTATTAAGTTTTGAAAAAAGGAAGTTATGCTGCCGCACCCTGTATATATCGACAATTTATTTAGAAATGTCTCAAAAGACTGTTCACACAGAAAGTTAATCAGATTGTAGGACAGTAAAAGAAACTGAAAAAAAATAATAGTACCTACTCCATAAGCTTGTAGCGTGATTTTCAAATTTCGTTGATTTTCCGAACTGACAACCCACAACACAGTAACTGTCAGATGTCGTATCATCCCCAGGAGATCGACTCTATCCATAAAATCTTGTGACGTTGATATAAAGTTTGGGGGAAGCTCTTACCGATGTAGCCGAAGGTTATTATGAATTTGTGTAGCATACATTCGTGGTTTCTTTATTTGCCGCGTTATGTCTGCCACACGTGGCGCTCTCGGAAGACATCCGGCGGAAGCACACCGCGTACTGATGGCTTTTCTTAGGACTACTAAATTTGTAAGCACCTTCTGTATGACACGAGTCCTCAACCGTTCGGGGGAAATAATGGATTGGAATCAACATTATCTTCATTATTTTCTCTGATATCTGGTAATATCTCATCAGTAGTCTATTCATAAGGTATACATGTAAAAATCAATGTAGTTTGTTTGTTTGTTTGTTTGTCCTCGATTTTCTCGAAACTTAGTGGACCAGTTTCGCTGAACATAGCACAGTTTGTTCTTATTAGTGCCGGGAAGGTTTAGAGAGTAGTTATAATGAAATCCAATATGTAAAACTGTTGCTATAACGTTTTAAAATTAGTATGAAAAACATTGAAACCACTATGTTTTATTTAAGTTAGCCCATAGATAAAATACTCTGGTTAGCCACAGATTGCATATTCCAAAGAAGAATTTTTTTGATAGAATATTTTCAAAATGGAAAACACGCGTAGGTACCTACTTAAGAACTTTGTGATTTAGATATTATATTTTGAAAAAAATAAACGTTTGGAATGAAATAAAATATTCAAATGAATGTTTCTTTATTTGGTGATAGTTACTTTTGCTGTCAAATCAATTATTGTACCCGAGCAAGGCCGGGTACACATCAGTTAGTTAAAATACTTTATTTCTTCTTGTTTGTAAATTGGTATATCGTATTAAACTCAGACCCGTGAGAAATCGCGGTATATAACATTTCATACTTCAAAAATTAAAAAAAAATGGAAATAATAATAGTTTAAAAAATTAAAAATCACGGCTAAGAAGTACTTGGAAGGCAACTATGCTGACCATTACACCATTAAAATTTGTAAAAACTGAAGTGTAAATTAATGAATTGTTATGAAAAAAAGAATTAGGTACTTTTAACTTTTAAACATTTACAATGTTACGTACATCGCATCACATAGGTATACGAAATTATAGTTTTTAATAATATCGTATTACAGTATCAAAATAAAATTGACGGGATAATAATATTTTTTGTGGGTACTTTGTAGGACCATTCAATAAGTTTGATGAATAAACATTTTGAAAAATTTACTGTTTCATTAACTAATTTTCGTCTCTCATCTTATTTCAATAAAAAAATTCCGATTGTTTGCCTTCAAATATATGTTAATCAAATTTAATAATGTTATTATTAAATTTGATTTACATTAAATTTAAAAAAAAATTAAATGGAGTTCTACGAATTAAACACAAAAACAATTAATATTCAAATAAATGTATAAATCCCGTAAAAAATAAGAAACAAATTTTACGGAAAAATGAATATTTCAAAGCTCCATAGCTTGTTATGGAAGTAATCTTACGAGTTAAAAGTAGTTGTGTTGACCTAGAAAATCCAGACGGAAAAATCTGGGCAATTTTCACGGCGTAAGATTTTTCCGTTTCAGAGTTTTAGCTTCTCCAGCAGAGACATTTTCATTTGTGATAAGCAATCCTTCGTAACTCTGACTTGACTGCCACTCTGAATGTTGAGGTTCCGCGGTACTGCTTCCATGAACTAACTAATACGGGATAAATTTACTGAGAGTTGTTGGTATTCTAGAAAATATCAAACCATAATACCTCATATCGCTGATTGTACGGCGTACCTGCACTTTTGATCACTTCTAGGAGAAATTTGAACAACCACATTGTTAAAAATTTTCTTCGCAACATTTCAGGTAAAGAAATCTTCTGAATTTCAGGAATTTAATCAGATTAATTGCCATTCTACTGCTTTATTGAAGCGTAATTCATTGCGTTCGTAGTACTTGTGTAAAAATCATTTCAGTGAAGTTTAGAATGAAAATCATTTATTTCTAATTTTGAATCTGATGGAATTCTCTTTTAATTAAACTTTTTTTCACTTGTTTATTTAAGACCGAACCGGTTTCACTGTTTCACCTTACAACGGGCATCTTCAGACCAGTCTTCGGTCCGGTCTTAAATTTAAAAAAAAAGAAAGTCATAAAGGAATTAGATATAATGTGTTAAGCAAAGAATTTTTTATAATGCTACAATTTTCAATTACAAAGTGTTTAATAATTCACTATCACCTTACGTTAGAGACAAACTACATTGCAATAAAGACTTTCACACATACCATACGACGCAGAAAGAAGATATTAGACAACAAAAAAACAAATAACAAGCACAAAATTGTTTACTATATAAAAATGTACAGCTTACTTCCCAGTGAAATAAAAAAAATGTACCTAGATTAAGCATATTTAGAGTAAGATAAGAAATAATAAATATTTAAATATATATATATGACCACATGGAATAGAACTATTTTAAATTAAATAAATAAATAAAAATTCAAAAGAATGTATGAGACGATGTATGAATGTGAATAGAGCAAGAAGTGTATGCCAAGATCGAGTTGTTTGGCGGTCCATCCTCTCTGCCTACCCCTGCGGAGAAACGGCATGATGGTTGTTAGTCGATTAAAAAAATATAATGGTAATTTTCAATAATAAAAAAGCAAATTGGAATATATTTATTTATAAACGTTCCTTGTGACGGTAGTGCAGTTATTTTTGTAAAGTCCGAACATTGCAATGCAGATTAATCAACAAGAGTGGCGAGACCCACACTTTCATAGACAAATTGTTTTCAATAATTAAATGTGCACTATTGCGCAGCGGCGAAAATCAAATACGAAACATACGGAATAAAAGTCAAAGTCGAACACAGATAATGATACTACGGTGGCCATAAGTTTTAATAAAACCAGTTTTATATGTACGTAGTTGGTTATTCTAATGATATAATAATGAGAGTAATAATTCAAAACATTATTACCTTTCATTAACAGAGAAAAACTCTCTCTATATAAATTATTGAATCACAAACCTTTCATACATTCATAAAACTACGGCAGTGAATTTTACAGCCCTGCCTTTAGCACTTTCAGCCTCGAAAACATTGTAAAAATTGTACGACCAAAGTTTTCGAGTTCTGCGAAAGCAAAAAGTTTCCTTGATGTCTTCGGAACATCTCCTGCCATCCACTTTCCCCCTGATCCACTCAGTGTCATAACGAAATCAACCATTATTTGCTACTTTCCAAATCTGTCAGGACCGATTTGTTGAAACTACCCCCGTCCTATTGGCGCAGTAACCCGGCACGAGGTAGAACAAGACTACTAGATCTTTATTGCACCGAGAAATACAAGGAGAATGTCGCCCTTCTTTTTGCCGTGAAGTATGCGACAAACTTTGGACGAGGGGCTTCAATTCAGAAAGAAATATCTGAAAAGTTTCCCCGCGCGTAATGGAAAGGTGGATGCGACAGCGCCTCCCCTACCTTAGGAAACTCGTTCGTAAAAGTAAATGGAAGCAACTTGATGAATATATTATGCAGTGAAACGACAACCATTCTGAAGGGATTTACAAATGCACCCAATTTATGAAAAGAATGTGACTAACGTCGACAAAATAAACAGTCGTAAAAGAAAAAGGGTAGCCAAGAATTTCTTATATTTTCTTTTCGTACACAAGAGGCTCTGAAAATGAGGTGAATTAATTTGTGAAAGAAGAATGAGAAATTGTCCGGGTTAAACAATGCTAAACCCATTTTTCCTTTTTTAACCAAATTTAATGGAAACTCGATCAATACTTTTTAGTTCTTGGAATACATTATTAAAGTGTGTACAAAAAATTGAAGTGTAAGAAACTAAGTACCCCTGTTAACAACATTTAATAAAAATCCTAGAACTTTTCTTAGAATCCCCAAGGTCCCAGCAGTCAACGGGGTTAAGTGATATGATTCATTGATGATCTCTCTCTGTTCCTTAAAGATTTGATAAACTATTCCAGTCTTTTGATTTTGCGACACTCGTGCCGAATTTGCTCTTAGCTGCAGAGGAAGAATTAAAAATTCATCGATCGGTTACTGCTTTATGATTTAATGCCAGTTCGAGTAAGGGGGGATTTGTTGAAATTTGTCTTACGAATTCCCAAGGGGCAGAAGCATTAACAACGCCCCGTGAGGTGAATAAATTATAGGAACAAGTTTACTTGGATACGGTTGCTGTTAGAAACTATGCTAATACCGACATTGCGTGACATTTCATAGAAGAATTACTCCTATCTATTTTTTAGTGAAATTACAGCGTGTTTTTTCCAACAAAAAACGTGTATGTATTTAATTTGGAAGACCCTTCCCCTCAACCTAATTTCTATGTTAATTTATAAATAATGCAATTTCCCTGAAAGAGTTGTTACGTTATCCTTTCGAGAACGTGTTGTTTAAATATTCCCCGCGAAAAGTTTGCAGCACGCGGTAAGTCTGCGATAAATGAAGGCCTTCAAAGATTTTCAAGAATTTTTAGGAATTTTCAGGACCTCGCCTTAAAAAGATCGAAAGCACGCCACGGGCAGAATCGCCTTATGGCGGGGCTGAGTTGTAGCTTCACAAAAAAACGGGAAATGGCCGTACTTTCGCGAATACTTTCGCCGCGAAATTCGCCGCCGGCATAACAATATTCCCAAAACTTGTTTACACAAACATATCGAGGGAAAGTTTAAGCAAATCTCCATTGTCTCCCCTCATCGGATCATCGCGGGATTTCTGAGCGCGGCACATGGCGCAACTTTCAAAATTAGATACATCCCTGGAATAATAAGCGGCCGTTGTTTGTACTTGGGGTGGGAAATGGGAAATTTGCTTATCTCCTTGTTTACCCGCCCAAATCCGCACGCCATTTTATCAATAAGAACCAACAGTTATTTCGGATAATCCGCTAATTAGTGACACAAAGGCGCTAATTCTGTGGAAGTCCAAAGCGTAAATATGCATGAATATAAGTACAAACAAGTTGCCTGTTTCTAAACAAATGTCTCCAATTCTCGTAAAATGTTCCTTTCGCTCGCATAATAATGAGCAAACTGACAGAATGCCAAATTACCTTTTGAAACTGCGGCATTTAGAATTGACACAAATACAATATTAGTTTTTCACGGTGCTCATTTTATTTTCAAAGATTTTTTCTATAGCTTCCTTGTATTCTCTGAAAATTATTTATTTAAAGTTCGTCGTCAGAAAGAACACCAAAAGCATCTCAATATCTGACAAATTCGTGAAATACTTCGAGCGTTGGAAACAAACTTGGAAAAAAAATGGTAGAAAATTGTTTTACCAGGGATGAAAACGGAAAAATATTAAACTTTTCTTTTCATAATTTTCAAGTATACTTTAGAACTTAGCGATATATAATTAAAAATATGGTTGTCTAGAAATTGGTAAACACATTAAAAAGAAACGTTTCGTGCAACCGAAGTGTCAATTGTTTAGCTTTTTCGCTATATTTGTGTACATTACAGCACTTAAAGAAAACGTTTAAACGTGAAACACAATCCATTATATCAGATAACCATGTTCCCGGCCCGTTCACATAGATCTTGGTTCGCGAAGATGGGAAATGGAGGGTGGGTCCTTACACTCCCATTAATTTCTAGAAAGACTTAATCGTTCGTATCTGATTTGATAGCATGATCTTTAGCGTGATAGTACTTGAGGGACATGTTAGCTTAGCGCATCAGTGGATCAAGCCTCGCGAATAAAGTACCGGATGAATTTATTCCATAAGAGGTCCCAGAGGAGCAATAAAGCTCGCTCTTTGTCAATTATTCTCGATCTACCTAGAGCGTTCCTAGCTTCCTGACGCGCTGCCAGATTTTAATTATCATTTCAAATTGCAAATAAGACAGCATTAATTATTACTGCAAGATCAAGATTTCATGAATATTTCAATTTCTTAACAGGAACTTAGCTTCGTGGTGGAAATATTTCTTACTTGAGACTATTTTGAACTAATATTTTACTCATAATTACTTCAAAATCAACCTCAAAGCATACTATGTATTTCATTCCATCAAACAAGCTGATGTCAATTCAGTCAAGTGGATTCCGATACATGTAAAACAATTGCCACCAGTGTCATTTCGACCCTCGTCCAAAATGCACTGAACTATGTTTGTAATATTTATAGACAAGATTTAGAAAAAGCACATAGAAAGGATGCACGAAGAAAGGAAAGTAAGGAGAATATATGACGCGGAAGTGAATGGTAGAGGAAGTCGGAGACGCCCGAGGATGATGCGGTACGATCAATTGACTCACATTCTTGAGTCGGGCAATGTCTAGAGTCACAATAACAAGATAGTATCTATAAGACGATGTATGAATTTGAATAAAGCAATAAGTGTGTGCCAAGACAGATTTGTGTGACGGACTATCTTTTCTGCCTATCCCTGCGGAGGGTTCGTTAATTATATTAAGTAAAATTTTAAATGAACTCAAATTATGCAAATCATTGAAAAAATATTGTAATCTTACGTGACAAATTTTAAACCAATTTAAAATCGATTCGGTCTTGGAACACAAATTAACTTCTTATCAAAACATTTAATGCATCATTGAGCAGAGATCAGCAACGTAGGGGAACATTTTATACAACACGATGCATAGTGCAATCATAACAAATATCAATAAAAAAATAAACAATGTACCACATGAGTAGTTTACATACGAGTACCTACACTGCGAGCTGTAAGCTTATTTTCTCAAATAAGGTAAGAGGTTTTGGCAATGTTTTTTTGCAAGAGTTTGGCAAGGTAGATTGTGAGGCAACCGCTTAACTAAGTAAAAAAAAACAACTAAGTAAATTCAAGATTTGTTAATATTATTCTCAATTTTTATCCCATATTATTGGCAGCTATCTTTATTATCTATGTCTCATTAGCTAAGTTGGTTAAGCGGTTGCCCCGGATAGGCAGAGGACCTGGGTTCGAGCCCCAGATGCGACTGAAATCTTTTGATTTTCTGTCATTTTTTCCGTTTTCATATTAAGTTATGTTAATACTATTTTCTACAATGATTAAATATTAAAATGAGGTTTTTAAATCTCAATAAAAATAATTAATAATTAAAAATTGAATATATTCTTAGGCTTTTATAGAAATGTCTCATATTAATAAAAAAATCGGATATTAATCCGAGGACACTGTCTAGTTTGCAATTGTGTTCCTTAGGAACTTTGTAATCATTATAAAGATAGCTGCCAATAATATGGGATAAAAAATGGAGAATAATAATAACAAATCTTGAATTTGAGATATGATATCGATGAAGATGGCATAAATTGAACTGGTCTCATTAGCTAAGTTGGTTAAGCGGTTACCCCGGACAGGCAGAGGACCTGGGTTCGAGTCCCAGATGGGACTGAAATCCTTCTATTTTCTGTCATTTTTTCAATTTTCATATTTCATTTAAGTTATGTTAATATTATTTTCTACAATGATTAAATATTAAAATGAGGTTTTTAAATCTCAATAAAAATAATTAATAATTAAAAATTGAAATTAATATTTACCTATATCGTGAGCATACAACGAAAAGTGACCAAGTTAAATTTCTTGTTTGTTAGTAAAATGAAATTGTTTTTTTTCTTCTTTTTATTCAACTCATAGCTTAGCGGGTTAGAAGATTTTTAATCATTGAAAATAATATTAACAACATAGGAAAAAGAAAACGGTAGGAACTGGGACTCCAACCCAGCCAGAGTATTGACAGGCAAAATTCGATGTATAATGCCGACAAAAATGATGAAACGGATTGGGGTAGCTGTAGCTCAGTGGATTAGAGTCCCATTTTGGTACCGTTATCTTTTTCTTTTCTCTATCTTTTCGGTTTCATTTTTCATTTTGAGAGTTATTAATATTATCTTCAATGATTAAAAATATATTACAATGAGGTTTATAAGTTATTCAGAAATTTTATTAGAGTATTTATTTTTAATTAAAGTATATTGAAATTAATATATGTAAAAAATATCCTTACAAAGCTATAAGTCGATACAAAGAACATCAATCATAGTTTACTAACGGACAGGGATTTTGGCTTGACCACTTTCCGTTGTATATTGATATTGTCGGGGGCAATCTTTCAAGTGAAATATTAGTTCATTGCATTGCTCCATAAACTTCCCTTAGCTTCCTTATCCCCTTATCTAGGTCGCACGACGACTTGACTTTCCCGAGGGTGTCGGTTCCATTAAGGCAGTATGCAATACACCTGTCCCGCCAGGCTATATGCGTACGTTGGGTGTAATGTAGTACAATATTCTAAGGTAATATTCGCATCAAGCAATAGTTGGGTTAACTGTGTAGTTTGCAGACTTATTGGCGTGGCTCATACGACTTTGGGAAGTTTTCAGTAATATGACTTGTTTATTAATTTTCCCGTTTAGATGTTGCCACTCATACTTTATAAATAATTTATTCAATCTTACTTGCTAATTTCTAGCTGGTTTGTTAAAGTCTGCAACTCCAGTTATTAAAATAAATATATAAACTTCTCTTGCTGTCTGTATTTTCGTCTTCTTTTGTGCTATTAAAAGTTTAGCGGAGAATACTACTAACAGCTAATACGTTTATAATGATATTATACAAAAGTATACTTATTACCTCTAACAAAACATTTTTTCACATCCAAGAGTTTTTCTCTTCTTGTTGTTTTAATCTCCATAAGTCGAGCTCCAGTATCTCGTTACATGCGTAATAAAAAAATGCATAGCAGGTGATATGTAATCAATATTTAAAACGTAACAACTACAAACGTAAATCAACAAAATAATTCTAGAATAATAATAAGAAGAAAAAAAAACGAAACAGTAATTTTCATGCGAGATAGTGAACATTATGGGTGCAATATGTAATTGTCCAAGTTCAGGTAGTTAATTTTTTGATTGAATTGTTCATATTTCAATGTATCGGTTACATTATTTTTTTTTTTTGGATAATAATATATTGTCTTCAATAGATATATAATTATTTTGTGACGTCATCAATGATAAAATTAATAAGAAATGCTTTCTTTACACCACTGCTTAATATATATATATATATATATATATATATATAGAGATCCCCTCTCGTACTATGTTGATCAGGCGCGACGGTACGCCAGGAATTTGTTGATCCGGAGGAATTTGTTGATCCACCCTAATTTGTTGATCCAATACCAAATCAGGCATATAAACGTTGATCCAAAAGATCAACTTTCGTCACATAGATTTTGATGTAAACCACGCCCATTTTTCCATCACATATACATTTTACACTTTTTCCCTTTGTTGATCCGATTTGAATGAACCAATCAGGGCGCTGTGTTTATCAAAGGCGTGCACGTGGTTCTTCACTGTGCTCATTTGTTGATACGATTTAAATGAACCAATTGGAGTGCTTTGTTATCAACTGGTTCTTAACGAGTATAGGTACCGCCGCCCCGGAACGATTCGTTGAATTAACACTACCTTGACGATTTTTTTGCGAATAACGCACAAGAGTCCCAACTGCTTCTAACTTGAGAGATCCAATTTCGGAGGCAGGCGTAGACACCGCCACCCGGAAACCATTTAATGGATAACCAACACCTCTGCCATAGGTCACCTCAAGTGGTTCGTTACATTTAGTGACTTAGCAGGGGTGCCCGGGTTCTTGCGGGTGAGGTTTGTTCAGGTCTTAACAGTAGAGTATTTATGAAATGATGTATGATTTTTCTATGTGAATACTGCACAAGAGTCCCAATCGGACAAGAGTCCCAACCGTATAAGAGTCCCAACTGCTTTCAACCTGGGAAATTCAATTTGAAAGGCGGGTGTAGGTACCGCCGCTCCGGGATTTAATGGATAAGCATGACCTCTACCATAGGTCACCCCAATTGGTTCGCTAAGTTTGGTGACTTAGCAGGGGTGCCCGGGTCCATGAGGGTTAAGTTTTTGCACGTCTTAACAGTAGAGTTTGTATGAAATGATATATGATTTTTCTATGAGAATTCCGCACAAAAGTCCCAACTGCACAAGAGTCCCAACTGCTTTCAAACTGGTAGATTCGATCTAGGAGGCAGGTGTAGGTACCGCTGCCCCGGGAACTATTTAATAGATAACCACACCTCTGTCATAGGTCTCACCAAGTGGTTAGATTCGTTTGGTGAATTAGCAGGGGTGCCCGGGTTCATGAGGGTTAAGTTTTTGCACGTCTTAACAGTAGAGTTTGTATGAAATGATATATGATTTTTCTATGAGAATTCCGCACAAAAGTCCCAACTGCACAAGAGTCCCGACTGCACAAGAGTCCCAACTGCTTTCAACCTGGTAGATTCGATCTAGGAGGCAGGTGTAGGTACCGCTGCCCGGGAACCATTTAATAGATAACCACACCTCTGTCACAGGTCTCACCAATTGGTTAGATTCGTTTGGTGAATTAGCAGGGGTGCCCGGGTTCATGAGGCTTAAGTTTTTGCACGTCTTAACAGTAGAGTTTGTATGAAATGATATATGATTTTTCTATGAGAATTCCGCACAAAAGTCCCAACTGCACAAGAGTCCCAACTGCACAAGAGTCCCAACTGCTTTCAAACTGGTAGATTCGATCTAGGAGGCAGGTGTAGGTACCGCTGCCCCGGGAACTATTTAATAGATAACCACACCTCTGTCATAGGTCTCACCAAGTGGTTAGATTCGTTTGGTGAATTAGCAGGGGTGCCCGGGTTCATGAGGCTTAAGTTTTTGCACGTCTTAACAGTAGAGTTTGTATGAAATGATATATGATTTTTCTATGAGAATTCCGCACAAAAGTCCCAACTGCACAAGAGTCCTGACTGCACAAGAGTCCCAACTGCTTTCAACCTGGTAGATTCGATCTAGGAGGCAGGTGTAGGTACCGCTGCCCGGGAACCATTTAATAGATAACCACATCTCTGTCATAGGTCTCACCAAGTGGTTAGATTCGTTTGGTGAATTAGCAGGGGTGCCCGGGTTCATGGGGTTTAAGTTTTTGCACGTCTTAACAGTAGAGTTTGTATGAAATGATATATGATTTTTCTATGAGAATTCCGCACAAAAGTCCCAACTGCACAAGAGTCCCGACTGCACAAGAGTCCCAACTGCTTTCAACCTGGTAGATTCGATCTAGGAGGCAGGTGTAGGTACCGCTGCCCAGGAACCATTTAATAGATAACCACACCTTTGTCATAGGTCTCACCATGTGGTTAGATTAGTTTGGTGAATTAGCAGGGGTTCACGGGTTCATGGGGGGTGAGATTTGTCCAGGTGTTAACAGTAGATTATGTATGAAATGATAAATGATTTTTGTATATGAATACCGCATAAGAGTTCAGACCGCACAAGAGTCCCAACAGCCTTCAACCTGGGCGATTTAATTTGGGATGCAGGTGTAGGTACCGCCGTCCCGGATTTAATGGAAGAGCAACCCCCCTACCATAGGTCACCCCAAGTGGTTCGCTACGTTTGGTGACTTAACAAGGGTGTCCTGGTTTATGGAGGGTGAGGTTTTTCCAAGTCTTAAGAGGAACGGCTGCGCTGCCTGTTTCATACATAACTTAATTTTGGATTTAAGGCCAAAATACCCATCGAAACTGAATGATGTATTTTTTTTTAATTAAAGTTTTAGTATATTATAATAAAACAAATATAAAACTTTTTTCCACTTTAATTTTTATTTGACCGTAACCGGGTTTCAGCTCGTTAGGGTCATCTTCAGATTGGTCCTAACGAGCTGAAACCCGGTTACGGCCAAATAAAAATTAAAGTGGAAAAAAGTTTTATATTTGTTTTATTATAATACACTATAATGGAATTCCACCATGTATTAACAGTTTCAAAAATAGAAATATTAAAAAGTTTTAGTAAATATCTAGTACGGATGATAAGTATTATATGTATTTTTGTTTTAAATTATGAAGAATATGCCATGAGAAAAAACAAATTTTCACAATTTTAGAGGCAACTTTGAAAATTATTAGCGGGTTTATTGTTTTTTTTTTAATTATTATATTTGCTACGTAAACATGATTACGTAAATAAAATTATAAAAACAATACGTTTAAAAAAAAACTTTTTTTCGGGTCGATATCTTACATCATATGTACGGCAACTTTGTGTTCCAACATAAATTGGTCGGTTTTAATTTAATGTAATGTCCACCATAATGCTTATTTTAAATAATTTTTTTTAATATTATATTTCAGTGTATTTTAAGAACACGGGGCAAAACTTTTTTTTTGAATCACCGCTAGACCACAAATAATTGTTTAAGTGCCTCTAAAATGGCAAATAATCAATTCCTTTAATGGCCTCTAATCAAATAAAATTGCTTAAATGGATTTTACTGTGTTTTGTGACTAGATCTGAATATCCAGGTACTTCCTCACATTCCTTTACCCATCTTCTTTCCATTCCCTCTACCATCAGCCTCACAAAATACCCAATTTTGGGGTACAATAATCTTACTTGCTTGAGCGGTGCTCACAAGAATAAAAGTTAGTTAGGTGCGCTGTTATTTGTTTTCATTATTTAATGTTCAAACGACGAAACGGTTTTACTAAAATTTATAATAAAAATAAAACCGGGAAAAATACATTTAAAAAAAATGTATTTAAAAATATTATTATTAAACAGTGTTGGCGATAAACCGTTTTACTAAATTTTATAATATAATTAAAACTGTGGAAAAATATTTAAAAAGAAAACATTAATAAAATCGGCACAAGTTGGATTTGAACTGTAACCACCGTAACTAAACAATAATTTTGGCGACCGACTTAACCGCTCACCTAGTTGTCTGTTGGCGGAAAATGCTGATTTTAGCTATTTATAGTAATTAATTGTAATTTTTGTTAAAAATCATTGATTATAAATTTATTGTTTGAGCACTGTAAGACATATGATTTTTGTATAAAAATTGCTTGAAATGGCTTATGCCGTATTTTGTGACCAGATTTGAATAGCCAGGTACTTCCCCACCTTCCTCTAACCCATCTCCTTCTCATCCCCTCTGCCATCAGCCTCACAACATACCCCAATTTGGCATGACACAGTCTCGCTTGCTCCAGAAGGTTAGGAGCAGTTGTGCGGACCCTTGTGTGCTGCTCACATGAATATAAGTTTGTTAAGTATCGTTTAACTAACTTTAGCAAAAAAAAATTTTATCTTGTACACAATTTTGATTGTAGGGCTACAGAAAAGTATTAAATATTAAAAAAGGGAAACTCTAATGCAGGAATAATCGTAATGATTAGAATTACAAGTTGATAATAGCCTAAAAACAACATAATTTAAATAAAAAGATTTTTTTAAAGTACATACTAATAAGATTGTTTTAAGTTTATCTAACTAGCAATCACACCGTGTCCCCAAAGGGGTGGGCAGAAAGGACGAACCGCCGAATAACTCGATCTTGGCACACACTTCTTGCTTTATTCACGTGCCATGACTTGGGCATCCTCAACTACTTCTATCATTTAATTTCACGTCATATATTATACTTTCAATACCTTTTTTCTTTCATCCACTCTACATACCCAAACCATCTAAGTGTACGCTTTAATCAGCCTTTCAATATTTCCAGATCTTCAATTTTTTTAACACAGTCGTATATATTAAGTTAGTTTAAGAAACATAACTTACATATACCTACGTAATTATAATTTTTAGTATTATCTCTGGGGTATAAGATAATAATAGTAATAATAATAATTGGATGATTTGTATAGCGCCGCTTTTGTGAAAAATCACCTCAAGGGCTCTCTAAGAGAATGAAAGAGAAAATACTATAATTATTATTAGGTCATTCATTAGAACATTATTTATTTCATTTAGATATGTTTGATGTCGTTGATGACAGCTTATTTGATAGTTTTATGAACATGATCAAAAAATATAAAATTTATAATCTAGCTCAATTGAGGGCAATATTTGCAAACATGCAACATTCCACTACTATAATTGCAAAAATTAACCTTGATTGCCATTTCATGGAGAAAAACTCTTTTTGGGAGCTTTAAATATAAATCGTTTACATGATTGTTCACGTAAATGATTCATGTCAAAATATGGTGAAACTTTAAAAACCGGCTTATTCCAATTCCATTTAGCTTCCAATATAGAAGTAAATATCACCTGTATGCTCATTTAGAGTATTCATCTTATTGCCGCGAATTGAAGAACGCACAATCGATTATAATCTGCACAATATTTAATACCATTGTCATCCATTTCTCAATGAAGAAAAAGCAATAGTCTCGACAGGTCTAAAAATCAAAACTCGCTAGAAAACTCACCGAAAATCACTAGGAACGCATAAAAATGTGAAAAACGATCATGTTATTTTGTTGATTTATGCAAATATTAAAAAAAAAACTCATAAAGTTCGACAAAACTACTGAATTCTCCGAGTTTATCACATACCTGGGCATTTTTGAAAAGCGTTGTTTTGTATTATTAGGGGAATCCTACAATCCACAACTTGTAACGAGCGAGATAGAGAATTCAGATAATGTCACTCTTCTTTCAAATAACTTGTCAATGTGTTAGACAGAGAAAAAAAACCGTAAACATTCATTTCAACTTCACTAACGAAAGAACAGTAAATATATACGTTTTATGTTACATCTCTTTCGTTATCATCAGTGAGAAACATCAAGAAAGAGATATCATATTGAACGTATGCTCAAGTCGTCGACTGTAAGATTAATTGATCAAATTAGCTGATCTAACAGACAATGAAATCTCTGTACATTTATTTATTAAACTTAAAATAGTTCCACTTCATGCGGTCTAATATAAACTTATATATTTTTACATATTGCTTATTTCCAATACTGAATGCATACATAATTTTTATATCCTACTCTCAATATTCTTAATTTAGGTACCTACATTTTTTTAATTCACTATTTACTAAGCTACTATATACAAAGCTACTATATATATATATAGGTACTGTAACTGTAAACAATTTTATGTTTGGGATTTGTTTTTTTTTTGTCTAATATCTTCTTTCTTTCTTGTATGGTATGTGTGGAAGTTTTTATTGTAATATAGTTTGTCTCTAAAGTAAGGTGGTTGTAAATTGTTAATATTCTATTTTTTAATATTCTATAAAGGGACGGTATTAGAAATTAAATGTTTTATTATTTAAAACAATTAATAATTAGAATTCATATAAATTAACACAACTAAAAGTTCACAGCGTAAGATAATTAAAAAGTTTTTATATAATTCTCATCTAAATTTGGTATTTATATACCAAGAAGTGTAAATTCCTCTCCATTTACAAGCGAATGCTTTTGATGCAATATAATAGTACAAAAAAGGTCATGGGATTGTTTTAAGTAGGAAACACATTTTTCTTATAACTACATAATTATATTTTTTAGTATTATCTTGGGTTAAACCATAAAATATTTTTTTAATATATGAGAAAATAGCACAATTACTCGCTCATTAGAAGATTTCGCGCAAAAATATTTTTTGATATCGCCGATAAAACACAGTTTGACTAAAACTATATTATTTCTAACCTAGCTCATTGATCATGATTAGAAAGGTTCATATTATTATTCCGTTGATAAAGTTAATTTTTCATCTTTGAACGGAATATTTTTATTCCTTTGTAACTTATACGATTGTTAAAAACAATAACCACATATTTTTAACAGAATAAATTATGCACAATAATACCACCTTATCATTTTGAGTAAGAGAAATTGTTCTCAAATTAATTGTATTTTGTCAGCGCGCTAGAGGTGATATTTAAAAATCAACATGTCCTACCGCCGAAAAGCAGGGCTCAGCGGTGAACAACGCCGGCGGCTGGACTGTGAGACAGAGAATTCGTAGGTTAGCGTTCTCTTTCCGTCTGACGAACTCCCCCCCCCCTCTCTCCCCGCACGCCTCAGCCCATGTTAACAATCTTCGTTGTAGGTACCTACATACATATTAATTTCTAGATCAACTTGTATCTGGAAACTGAGAATACATCAAACGGAGCAACGAAAGGAGAATAAATTAATAAAACATATATGATCAACTTGTATCTGGAATCTGAATACACATTCATTTTAGATCAACTTGTATCTAGAAACTGCGAATACATCAATCGGAGCAACGAAAGGAGAGTAAATGAATAAAAAATAACCGTTAAACTGGAGCAAATTTGTTATATTTTGATGACGAACATACCGACTGGGGTCAGTTGCAAACTGACAACCTTGGTAAATGATAAAGGCACTGTTGCCAACTCGTGCAGATGTATCCCACCGGAGCCAAGATAAACGGTGTTAAAGGTAGATCAACAAAGGTCATGTAAATCTTACTAGATCAACATAGTACGGGAAGAGGTGATTATATATATATATATATATATATATCAACATGTTTCGAATTTTAGGATATATAGTATACTAAAAAATAATGACAAGTATTGACAAATGATAAATAAAGAAAAATAATGATGTTAGAACATGATATTTATATATTAAACAGTGGTGTTAACAAAATACTTCGTATTAATATTGTTACTAAAAAAAAAAAAAAAACAAAATTTAAAAAAATTCAAAATTAAAAATTTAAAAAAAATAATAATTGTACCATCTTATACATAAACACAAGTGGTGGAGCTAAGCCGTGGTCGTTCTTAGCATCGGGATGCCTATTAAACCATTTCTTTTGAATCTATTGCTTATACCAGTGGGGAGAATTTTATTGATGAAAAATTCTTTGTAAATTTGATATAAAGCGTTTCTTTTATACAATTTCGAAATAGATGGTACATTAAATTTCCCAAATACCTCTAGAGTAAGGAAGTCATATTGTTTATACTTTTTAGTTACACTTGCATCTGAAGTATGACCACTCCTGATTCGATTCAGTGCACTCACTGAGGTGAATCTGCCATCATCTTGAGACCATTTAAAAATATGTAATTTATTAATGAATACTTACGTTAAATTCGCATTTTACTAACTCCTACTAAGTAGAAATTTGTAATAAATTCCAAAATAAAATGATTTACGTGCAAGAAAAAACCACGCACCTATCACAATCGTTTATTTACCTACCGGTCATGTTAATATCCCGGGATAAATTAAATTATTTATAGATTACAAAAAGAAACAATAAGTAATAACCATTTGTATATTTGCACAGAAGATTGCGTATTAGCGCGAACAATCATACAAAATTTAATAATAATATCTTTATTGTAATTAAATTTAAGTATAACTAAAAGACATATATAATATAATAATGTAAGTGTAAAGTGGTTTATAAAGTAAAATATAAAAACAAAATAATAACAGTTATAGTTGAAGTTTCACATAACCCGCCTCACTAGGCTAGCCTGTGTTGAGGCAGTAATTTTGCAAATTATTTTATAGTTTTAAAATACCTATGAATATATACTTTTTTTGTGAATCAGATTTTTTTATGCTAACCAGAAGAACGTTATAAATTCTTGTCGCAAAGTACCTAAAATTCCGTTGCACAAAAGTAGTATGAATTACAGGAATTTGGAGTAAATCTCTCTTTTTTAATATAAATTTAACCAAATCGATTAATCCTAATTACAAATAATCATTTAGTTGCTATGGAAATCAGTTGAAATATAGGATTTGACTTCTATTGTAAATGCCCACCTGAAAAAACGAGTAAAACCTGGTTAGAGCCCATAAACTATAAGTTAAAGCTTCTACCAATCCGCCCGGAGTTCGCATAGCTATATCTGCAGTCTGCAGCACCACTTTCATAGTATTTTCATATCTTAATTTGCTGCAGAAATTCTTGGGTGTTTCGAAATGATAAGAGAGACGTTAAGCGGCTCAAAGTGATCATTACCTTTGCATTCCTCCGGTTTCTCGTCAGAGTTATCGCCGCAGTCGTCTTCTCCCTCGCACACCCATGACAGGGGTATACACTTCCCGTTCGCGCACTGAAATTGTCGAGATGAACAAACTGTAGCTGAAAAGAAGGGAGAAAAGGATATTAGTTTTACATTCAAATACACAAAGAAGAATCGACGTTTTTTGGACAAAGATACTTCCAATTCTAAACGGGCATAAGAAAAAAATTGATATTTAAAATTAGATATTTTTCCAGTGAATCAATTTTTTCTTCCTAAAAAAACAACCCTAATTACCCCTTCCCCTTTGGTCGGCTCCCACCCCAACACCTAAATATTCACGTATGTCTATCATTATTTTATATCGCAGTTTAGTTTCAATATATTCCTGACGAGGGAAGGGTACTTTCGAAACCGGTCGAAAATATTATACAATATTAAATTGAAATAGTTCAAAATAAATACATGCATTTATATTACAATCAAGTATGTTTAAACGAACTTTTTACTGTTTAAATTTTACTCATATGTTACAGTACATTTATTTAGTGTTCGAACACTTTTAATTTATAATACACACATACAACTTGAAACATGTTCACACATCCACATCCACATACATAGGAACGATGCAAAACATCTTTTACAATTTATTAATGTTCATTGAGATTTTTACCAAGAAAATTGGCATGTATTATCACAGAGTCTGAGCATTTATATGGGAAGATGTCCATCAATTGCATAGATTTTTTGATAGGAAAAAAAACCCTGCGTTACTTTAAAATATACTATATATATAATCATTGTAGGTTTGTTTGTTTGTCATCGATGTTCTCGAAAATTACTTGACCGGTTTCGCTGAAAATAGCACGGGTTGTTTTTATTAGTTTTATAAAGGAAAGATTTAGAAAGTATTTTGAATGAAATCCAATATGTTAAACTATTGCTATAACGTTTTAAAATTAGCATGAAAAGCATTGAACCAAATGGAAAACACGAGCAGATACCTACTTAAGAACTTTATGATTTACATATATTTTGAAAAAATGAACGTTTGGAATGAAATAAAATATTCAATCTTTATTTGGAGATAGTTACTTTCGCTGTCAAATTTATTATGGCACCCTAATGACAGGTGAAAAATCCCGAGCAAGACTGAGTACACAAAGTTAATTATATAATCTAAGGACAAAGTAGAGTAAACGCACGTCAATAAGATCCCAACTAACTCTATAATGATGCTCTTATCTTTACATATCTGTATCTAAGTGTGTGAGTTCTTACAATTTTATTTTTCGCAAGTACCACAGGGAAGTAAATTTCATTGGTCGGTAGGTACATTAATGAGCGAGTAAAATATGAGCCACCCCTTTCCCGGTGATCTTATAAACGTACGTAGAGCCTGCATTATGTTATATAAAACAAAGGGTCTTTAATACCCAGTAGAAACCAAATTCTGAAAACACTACATTCAAATTATAATAGGGCGAGAAATAATACCCTTACATCGTCATAAATAACAAAGACAAAGAAAACGTAAGGAAAAAAATGTGAGGGGTTGTTTTCGTTCCTTCGCTGGTACGAGACTACGCCTTTATGCTAAGATCCTTTGAAGTATTGTATATCCGCGGAAATTCGGAGGAAAACGGTTTTTTTTCTATTACGAAATGTCACGTATTTTTAATTTCGTCTGGGCTATGAGGCAGCAAATCGCTCAGAAAAAACTTGTTAATGCAAAACGTTTTCATGAATTTCATTTACGCATGGCACCAACACATCCAAAGGGATATTTACGTAGTATGTTCTTCACGCTTGTTTATTCAAAGGTGGTTTTATGAGGTGGTTAAAGAGGAAAAAAAAAATAATACTGTCTTTATTTCAGCAGAACAAAGCGGTGAGTGCAATACTCTGTCTGCCATATAAAAAGAATACATTTAAAAAATAATAAAAAATTACAGGATGGAGAAATAGAATAAAAAAAATATAAAAAAATAGAATTAAAATAAAATATTTAGCACTTATGCTACAGTGGCCTAGAGGCAAATTCTCCATCTACGATGTAGGGGCGCGCCCTGCCACTGGGCGACAGCCTGGACAAGAATGTTTTCCGATCTCCGGTAGCGCTGACTCGTCCCGGCTATTCTGTGGCGCATCAAAGCGGCGAACCCATGCCCCAGTAAATACCAGTTTTTAAAAGCCTTAATCATGCGAGTTTTTTTAATGATTTAGAACATTTTTTGTATATTTAATACAGAAATGTAACGACTTATTCAAACTTGAGTCTTGATCGGCATTAAAGCAAGTAAAAAAAATACTTCCTAACATTTTCTACGAACTAAACCCATAAAACATATGTTAATTAACTATATCAAAACTGCAACAGCGAAGGTTTTTTTTAAGTCAATAAGTAAAGTCGTTTGAATGTTTACTTTGCATCTGAAGGCTACACGCAGTAGTGCCAAAAAATAAATAAAATAAAAAACAGTCTATCGTGAAAAAAAATGTAACCAAACATTGCATCTGTTATATTTCACGACTTGATCTGAATAACCAGGGTCGACATGTTTTTTTCTCGAATTTCTTTCAGTATCACCTTATTAAATTTCACAGAAATTACGTGTATTAATCACCTCTACTTGTAACTAACTTATATATTACGGAAAATATTATAGAATCACACAAACCTTTCAAGTGAGATTTGATTTTAAAAAATGCTCTTTTGAAATAGGTTACTCTGAGATAAAATAATATTAAATGAAACGAGTCACTTTGTGGTGTAGATTGTGATAAAGCCCTGCAACATCATCCCATTCTCTCATTTGCCCTTTCATATGTCTCGACTTATTTCTGACTCAGCTATTGCTTCTATCTTCCTAACACCTGCTCTATTCACATATTAATTACATTTGTATTGTAAACTCATAACATATATAATATGTAATGTACCTATATATTTAGTTCATATCTTCAATGACAAAAACACGGTTGTGCCAAAACCACTGGACGTTTTCATATAAATAACATAGGGTTCAATTTGAAATACATAGCGACTCAGATTGATAAACATTGCCCTTATGTTCCTCTATAAATTCCCAATTTAATTATACTATCGTTTTCTAGGTTAAACGATTTAGTTTTATGATTTTCGACTAGAGGAAATTTGTCAAACTAACTTTGAAACATTTGAAACAAACACAGTTGTTTTGCAATCTGTCAAAAGAATAATTTGAACTCTCGTTTGATTCGTGAATTCTGTAGTTCCACTCCGATTAAAATATATGATTCTTACCACAAATCTAATTTAAGCTTGCCCGCTTCATTAAAACTGTACGAGGTGTGTTCAAAAGAAAAGGTGAATTTTGAATTTTCGCGGGCTGTGCACATTCGATTATCGATTTTTTGTTGTTATGTTGGTACACATATGTTTATCATTATCAGCCATTTTGGATCAGTAGTTTTGACAACTGGAAAGGTTAGTCACGTTTTTTTGTGTTCTTCGATTTTTTACTTTATTTTCGTTTTCTGAGGCATCATCAGTCCGATTGAAGTGAAATTTTAGATTTGCTTTATTTTTTTATGTCCTCATCAGCTTTTCTTCAAAAAATTGTATCTTTTTAGAAAAAAATTGTTAATAATTGTTAATCCTATGGTGGAATTTCCTAGTTTTGGTCGGAACTTGATTGTCAAAAACAAATCACTGATCCAAAATGGCTGATAATGCTAACATATGATAAACATATGTATACCAACATAACAAAAAAAAACGATAATCAAATATACACAGCCCGCGAAAATTCAAAATTCACCTTTTCTTTTGAACACACCTCGTATGTATTTTGTAGATGGTAGTACCCGATTTTAGACATGCCTAAAATATTAAATCTATATTGATTTGTTTCATACTGGACGTCGTTGATCTCCATAAGAAACGTTTCAACATCAACACAATGATTAAAACTTGAAGCAACACAGTTTATTGAGATTGACAGCCGTCAGTGCTCCGTTGGTACAACCTATGCGATCAATACCAAGTAGATTCACAATTATGCTTAATCATTAACTAATTATCAGTGAATGCATTTAATTGATATTGAACACATGATACGGTACAATAACGATGTTATAATTTCTTTAGATATGTATGTACTAAAGTTAAAATGAGATGCTGGCTAATATCAATATAGTTTACTTAAGATAAATAATATTTAGCAAAATGTAATAAACAATGTACCGTATAACGTGGTGCTATAAACATATACCGTTTAATGAACTTATATATAAGGCAGATTTTTCTAGATAAACCGAATTAATACATCATCAGTTCCTTATAAACTACCAGCTTCACGAAAATACCGTTTTAACGACATAATGGATGTCATCATACTACTAGTATAAGAAAAAAAAAGTGGGTCGAGTTATGAATAACTTAATAATATGTTTTAAATATTTCGTTTTGAACCCAATTTCACGCAATTTTTTACTATTAAATCTAGTCAATGCTGCATCAGTTGTTCACATTCCCTCGATGGTATTTCAATTATTTCAACAGCGTTCGTAGTTCACACACGCAATGGGAACAACTAGCTGGCCTTTAATTGTCTCTTTGTGTCCAATTATAAGAAGCTTCGGATGATTTAACAGCGGCGGGATGTGTGACAAGTATTGTAAACGTGCGTGTGACCAATTAACAATTCAAAATTCAGGCCTACTCTTTGAGTTGACTGTTATTTGAAATTCCCCTTTATTAGAGAACTGATTGAACGCCCGTATTATTGATAGTAGTGTTGATAGA